>PITA01005608.1:0-108641 GCA_004023965.1 Spilogale gracilis | reverse complement strand
GCAATCCCATCAAAATTCCATCAACATTTTTCACAGAGCTGGAACAAATACTCCTCAAATGTGTAGGGAACAAGGAAAGTCCCCAAATAGCCAAAGGAATGTTGAAAAAGAAAACCAAAGCTGGAGGCATCCCAATGCCTAACTTCAGAGTATATTACAAAGCTGTAATCATCAAGACAGTACGGTACTGGCACAAAAACAGACACACAGATCCAATGTAACAGAATAGAGAGCCCAGAAATGGACCCTCAACTCTATGATTAACTAATCTCTGACAAAGCAGGAAAGAAGGTTCAATGGAAAAAAAGTCTCTTCAACAAATGGTGTTAGGAAAATTGGACAGCCACATGTAAAAGAATGAAACTGGGCCATTTTCTTACACCAAACACAAAAATAAGCTCAAAATGGATGTGAGCTTATACAAATAAATATGAGACAGGAATCCATCAAAATCCTTGAGGAGAAGACAGGCAGTAACCTCTGTGACCTTGGCCACAGCAACTTCTTGCTTGACACATCTCCAAAGGCAAAGGAAATGAAAGGAAAAATGAACTATTGTGACTTCATGAAGATTAAAAAAAAAAAAAGCTTCTGCACAGCAAAGGAAACCATTGACAAAACCAAAAGACAACCAACCAAGAGAATGGGAGAAGATAACTGCAAATGTCCTATCAGATAAAGGGCTAGTATCCAAGTTCTAAAACGAATTTATCAAACTCAACACCCAAAAAACAGTCAAGAAATCGGCAGAAGACATGAACAGACATTTCTCCAAAGAAAACATACAAATGGCCAAAAGACGCATGAAAAATGCCTGACATCACTTGGCATCAGTGAAATACAAATCAAAACCGCAATAAGAATCCACCTGACACCAGTCAGAATTGTTAAAATCAACAATTCAGTAAACAACAAATGTGGGCAAGGATGTGGAGAAAGGGGAACTCTCCTATACTGTTGGAGGGAATATAAGCTGGGATAGCCAATCTGGAAAACAGGATGGAGAATCCTCAAAAAGTTGAAAATAGAGCGACCCTATGACCAGCAATTGCACTACGAGGCATTTACCCAAAGGATACAAACCTTGTGATCCGAAAAGGCACCTGCACCCCAATGTTTATAGCAACAATGTCCACAATAGCGAAACTATGGAAGGAGCCCAGTTGTCCTTCAACATATGCATGGATAAAGATGTGGTGTGTGTGTGTGTGTGTGTGTGTGTGTGTAGATATGCATACATAATGGAATATTGTATCCATGTGGATGGAACTGGAGAGTATTATGCTATTATAATATACATATTTACAGATATATATTAGCTATATATAGCTAACGAGTGAAGAGCTTGTGATACAGTGAGTACTGGGTTTATGCACCTGATAAATAACTGAACTCTACATCTGAAACTAATGATACACTATATGTTAATTCACTGAATTTAAATAAAATAAGGCAAAAGAAAAAAGAGGGGGAAAAATGTCATTATGCCAACACCGAGAAACCCTGTTTTAGGAGACAAAATTTAAAGGCCACTAACTGACCCTATATTTCACCTTATTGAACAGTCACTCCTATAAAACATATATGAATTTATACGTGCATTGCCTTAAGTGGAGTCTGCTAATATTTAAAAAAGTAAATTAACAATTGTCTCTCCAAGGACAATGTTAAAACTTGGGTTTTCTGAATATAAAAATGCTGAATACTCACTGCAGAAAACAGTGAAACTAAAAGAGAATAAAGCATTTTGTGGCAAATTTATGAAAAGATAGAGCAAGACAGGACAATCTCATCATCTGTAAGTTTTCTGCCAGAAAGTAAAAACTTGCAAGATATACCGATGATGAATAAAATGTTCATTTTCAGATTTTCTCTTTAAACCTTACAAGTTTTCATACAGGAACTTTAACGATAAGACAACTCTCGCTCGTATCATTAGAAAAATGCCAGAGACAGATGTTGGAGTTGGCTTTACGAAAAAAATCTTAAAACAAAAGGTGATGAGTGAGCAGGGGAAGGCCAGGAAGAGAAAAATAAAGAAGGGAAAAGACCAAAAAAAGGAAAGCATGAGCAGAAACCTACTTCTATTCACCATGCATGCTTTTCAAGCCACACAGCAACTTGGGACTCTTTGCTGGAAAGTGCTAAGCACCCTGACACTGCAACCTATTTGCAGATAGAGGGATTATTACAGAAAACCTCAGACTGGGGAAGGAGTGAACACAGACAAGCTGCTATTTGCTTTTCAAAGAGCTGAGGAAGAGAGACCACACAATAGAACAACTAACTGGGAAGTTCTAAGTTAAGCATTTTGTCAAAAAATGTTTTAAGTTTCAGTCTGGCAAATTTCAGTCATTTCATTTAAGAGAATCCTAATTAACTTCACAAGAAAAGTGGATATGCTTGCTGTCACTAATGAGATCTCAGAGCATGTGAATTATTTCAGAAGCAGTAGCTAGTATCCTAGGATGCATTTTTTTTCATCATTTGCATTAAGCAGAAATTTTATCAGAGGTCAATTAATAGTCAATTTAATCGCTTTGTGGAAAAAGTACCAAATTAAGTGTGTCAACAGCATATATTCAGTGCCTTCCCCTGTCTTGCACTCATCAAGAAAACTACATGAGAGACACTCCAGAGATGATGGCAGATCACTGGCAATTCACAATTCCAGTTGTTTTAAACATCTGGTAGAAACAATGCCGTTAAAAGGACCTCAGTTCCTGATGTTTTTGCAAGTAAGCTAAAACAGAAATTAACTAAAACTCTTAGCCTAACATTATTTAAAATTTTAAATAACTAGATCCATTAGAAACACATGCAGAGAATCCTCAAAGGAAAACAACCTTTATTAAACAAGTGTCATCAAAATTCAGTCAATATAATACATGCACACTGAAATGCTATCAAATTCCTCAAAAATCTAGATCACTCTAGCCCTAAGTTAACTCTCGCTTTAAATTTCTGTAATAATCCAAAACAATTAAGATTTGACTACTTGGAGAAAGGGGAAGGTGATGATAACAGGTTTTTAAAGGTGGTTAAAAAGAAAGGATGATATCGCTTACTGGTTCCAAATGACACCTGTCCTTACAGCGACCTAACCCAAAGGTTTTCCAAGTGCGGTCCCTATCAATAGCATCAGCTCCTGGGAACTTGTTACTAATACAAACACTCAGTCCTGCCCCAAACCTATTAAGTCAGAAACTCTGGGGTTGAGGCCTAGAAATCTGTGTTTTCACAAAACTCTCCAGGCAATTCTAACACAAACTCAGGCTCGAGAAACACTGCCTTAAACCTTCCAGAGATGGTAAAATGAGACTAAAGAATAAGAACAAAGACGAACTGGCGTGTGTCTTATGACATGGTGGGCTAATCGACATCCATGATCTCATTTAACCCTAATAACAATGTTATGATATAGGAGCTATCATTCTCATGTACACAATACCAACACCAGGTTGGTGAGATTAAGTAACTAAGCCCAAACTCTGAGAGTCAATGTAGAGCTTGACCACTGATATGTGGCCCCAGACAAGGAGCCCATCTCTCCCTTCCTGCCTTCAAAGCACTGAGCTGACCCCCTCAAAGAAATCACCAAAGATATTAGGAAATGAAAAGATTCTGTCAGAATTTAATTTCAGTCTTCATCACAGGGGCATCAAAAGGCCACTTGTGTTGATGTCATTCCCCTCCACAAAAAAAAAAAAAAAAAAAAAAAAGCTAAGACGTTCACTCTAGATGGCCCTTCGGTTTCTCTTTCATCAGTTCACGTGTTCAGTAACTGCTTCACTGAGGAACAAGCTGCCGCACAGCCCACCTCACCATCTTTGCGACTTGACCACTTCCTCCGGAATGCAGGCACAGTGTCCTTAGTTGGCCCATCCCTAAGCAAAATCCCAATTTCCCCGCATCTAAAGGGACCAGGTGGGAGAGACAGAACTTAACAGGCACTCCAGGAATAAATAAGCCTTTTACAGTGGCATCATCTCAGACTCATGGGAATGAGAGATGGGAAGGCCCAAACACCACTGTCTGCTCTTGTCGTCAGGGAAAAACACACGGACAAGGGGGGCAGCAAGAATCTATCCACATGGATGTTGACAGGAAAAATATTTATAATGGTTCTATTAGAAATGCGGAAAAATACCCTTAACTGTATGCAATAGGAGCCATAGTAAACCAGTGTACAACCACAGTATTTAAAATGTATATCCACAGGCATGGAAAGAAGTCAAACAATACATACCAAAATATTAACATATTATATGAAATATTTAATACTACAGAATTACAGGGGATATATTTTCTGCTTTGTGCTCTTTTGTTTTTCACCGTCCCACAATATAAGCATGTCGCTAAGGCAAAAGTAGATTTATTAATACATTTAAATTAGAAAGATACAATAAATATGCTCCATACTTTTAAAAGCTAGCAAATTATCGGCATATATGTTAATATTAAAGTAACGATGAAAAGCTGTCTTAAAGTTTGAAGTTAGCAATTTACATTAACAGTCAAAATGTGGCACACTTTAATGAAACTCACTATTGCAGAACACTGAATATAGCAGATAAATACATTTTCATACAAAGAAGAAAAATAAGTAGTTTGAAGATTACAGCAATTACCAATACCCATCTCATCAACAAGTTTCTGGGTTCCGCAGGGAATAAATACATAGCTTTTATTTTCACTGGAATTAACTGAGCTGCTTTCCTCTTTTTTCATATTGTTTTAGAGATTTAATTTATTCTTGAGGTTCAACACAATGAACGAATACATTAGAATTTAAGACCATCCTAGAAGGACCCCTGACAGCCAGATAAAACACAGTTATTACTGTCAGAACACAAATGAAGTAATCTGAAAAGGCAGGGAATTATTAGCCTGCTGTCTAGTTTTCAAACACACAAAAGCAAGAAATAGGGTTTTTTTTAAATTTTAAATTTACTCTAAAAAGTTATTTCTGTGAAATTTTGCTATTCAGTATTTGATAATAACACATAAATTTCCTACTAGAATGCCTAGTGAAACTTTCAAATCATCATGCAAATTTAGGAATGGTGACACTACTGAACAGTTCATCAAAAAGTCAGAGACACATTCCCATTGCCAGCCAGCTCCTATTCGCAGGTCAGCCCATGGACATGAGAAATTCATAGCAATATACAAGAGGAAATATACAGAAACAAGGAAATATATAGAAACAAGAAACAAATATATAGGAACAAGACTTAGAGTACAGTATTCTAAGCAAAGTACTCTGCTTAGCTTCTGTATTTTCATGCAATCATTTAACAAACAGAACAGTGGGGATTTCAATGTCAGAGATACACAGCATTTTTTACCTTACATTTAGCATAAACAACATAAATAATCTGCCAGAATTATGCCACATCATTTTTCTCCTTGGGAAAATTATAAATGTTACACATACCGTATGTATTAAATAATTATGACTAGAGATAATCACAGCACACATAAAACATATGCATCATTGCCAAGAATTTGTTCAGAGATTTATTACATCAAGACATACAGCTTTTAAGCTCTGTAGAGAAATCACACGTTTAGCTGTTAATATTACATAGAAACTATAACAAAGATTGGGGGAGGGGACGGTCAGCACCTGGGGGAGTCTGCAATCACATGGGTTATGACTGAGAACTTCTCACAGTATAACGGGACCTCTATTATTGCTTCAGTGGAGATAACAAGGAGCAGGAAAAAATACACTGCACAGACAGAAAAACGTATTGCAGGCAATGGCTCTCCTTAAAAATGGCTAATTAACCAGTAAATTTTGACCATCAGTTCTAGTAACTACTGAAAAATTAGCCTCCGTTAAATAAAACATTTCCCATGACTTCATAAATGTTGTACTTCTATGGTTTCAAAGCTAACGAGATGGAGACAGACAAGTTACACAAAGACGTGGCGAACTCAGGCAAGTCAGTTTCTATTGATCAAGCACATAGTCCGCCATTTGATGTTTCAGGTTGTGCTAGTTAGCCACCCTGTACTTGAAAAGCTTGTTTGAAAGCAGTACCATTTATTAACCTTGGAAACTCGGTGTTCTGTAAATCAAAACTCTAACTCTTCATATTTATAATTCATTTCCTAAAAAGTATGCCTACTGTTTAAAATATCATGAAATTCATGATTCAAATAGAATTAAATTTTTACCCTAAACATACCTCACTCAATGAATGTGATTTATGAACAATCTCCTGTCTTCCAAACAGGAAGTGCCATTCTTCTCTCAGATTCTGAAACCAATGGCAAGAAAGAAAGAAGGGGGCAGCCTCTGAACAAAAATGTCTCTCAGTTCCCACAGTTCCTTCTTTGGTCTCTATGGCATCTCAAATCCAATTTCCTGTTCATCACTCACAAAAGTTAAGTGATATGAAGCAATCAACATTCAACAGGTACAAGAGTATTGGAATAATCCAGATATACCCATTCTTGGACCTTGCTTCTGGTAGGTCCAACTAACTACCCAAGCATCTCTACAGAGGAAGGGCAGGAACAGGAAAACTGTTAACTCAGTTCTCAACAATTACATTTTTTTAATGTTTCAACTGTTATCTTCCAACAAGAGAAACTTCAAACCAGTATGTTTTCCATACATTAATTGTGACACTTTTTAAAATTCAGTCCCTTGAACATTGCTTGTAATAGTACAGATTCCCACAAGAAACCCTCTGAACTAGGAGCCCTGTTGGGATAGGTGAGGGATTGGTGCCTCGACAGATATCTCATAGTTGCCTCTGATTCAGAGCACTTGACAACAAAGTCTTATTTAAATAATGAACGAAGTCCACTCTTAATCATTTTCTCCTCTGACAGTCTTAGATTTTATGATACATCCCACTGCCTAACATTCAGAATAAATTAAAACTTCTCTTATCCATATAGCTCCTGCCTTCACTTTACACAACTGAGATCTCTTCTGTCCTGAATCCTTAAAGTCCACAATTCACAATACAAAGATAAAATGATTCACAATGGGATGAGCTTTTTTGTTGTTGACTTTCTACATTATGTCAAAAGCTGGCTAACCCTTGAAATCCACTGGTATAATTTTGCCTTTATTTACCTTAGTTGCTATTTTAACAAAAAATATTTATAGTATCTCCTAAAAAACACTGAACTTAAGCATTGATTGGAGTTGTGGTTTTCTAATAGTGCCAAAAGGAAAACATTTCACTGAAATAACTATAGACAGAAATTGTATTTCAAAAAGTAAAATCAGTGTGTATCTCTCTCTGGTTTTATCTCTTTGGTTGTATCTCTCTTCTTCTGTAGGTGAAGTAGCCTGTGGTACTCTAACCTCTCTGTAAGAAGGTTCTAGTGACACGGACTGGACAGCACAAATGTCTGAGCCAGTCAACACTTCTACTCCTTCTGGGTGACCATGCCCAGAGAGTTCCACAAGAAGACAGCACATGACACTCCGCCAACAAAAATAACACCGTCTGCAATCAGTGTTGCCAATGATCTAGTAATAAGGCGAGAACTTTGCTGGACCTTCTCACATTTAAGCCAACTTAGTAAAAACAAACCCCCCCCCCCAAGCTCTGTGAAATCAGCCAGGGTTCATTTGCTGATCCCTTAAACAAAGAGTTGGCGTACTTGTCTGGACTGGAAGACACAGTCCATGCCTTTAAGCATATGACGTGCAGATCTTTGCTGAACATTCTCCCTCTTCAATGTATCAGAACTCAGACCACATAGAGAAACCGAATCTTTCCTTTCAAAAAATATATTACAGTAAAACACAAAAAATTTCAGGGAAATCATGTCCACAGAGGCTTAAGAAAAAGAAATGTCTCTCCTCGGGGCTTATATATTTTACAATCACTCCATATTTGGAGATAATTAGGATTTTTTTTTTCAACTCAGAAAAAGGAAATCTTTACTGTGTTCTTTTAACTCTAAGTCTAAAAATAAAACAGCAGGAGTACACTATTAAAAGTTTTCTTGTCAAAACAATGTTTCCCATTAAATAATCTACTAATTTTTTACCTATTCATTACTCTTAAAGACAACATGTCTGCACAACTGCAATCTAAAACATCATAAGGACAAAGTATCATATTACACATGCCCTTCACTTTGGGACAAGAGCTCTACTCGTGTCTGTCAATTCGATGCCATGAGTACTAGAGAAATTCTCTCACATTTATCTAGCACTCCAGAGCCCCAGCTATAAAAATACATTAGAATTGAACGTCTTCTTCCAAAATGCATGCAGAAAGAGTGATCCTCAATCAACCGAAGATATTTTTAAAAGTCCCATATAAATTATGTAACACACATTGAAATTTTATAGCCAAGCTAACTCAGGAAAGTTGACATAAACACCACCGAAATGGGGGTAAGAAATATTCAAGCTCTGATGCACACAGCTGACTGGTCCCGTTCTCCTGGAAGCGAGGCAGGAGGGCAGAAGGCAAGGATACCAACATCTGCAACCCCATCCTGGGAGCTCAACTGTCTTTAATAACTAGACAATCAAAAGAGCTTAAAAGTAACTTGTAGCATACATAAATAATAATTTTCTAACCCACTGAGTTTATTCACTTACTCAAATATATGCAGGTAACAGAATCTAACAGGTTACTTTGGTATGAAAGAAGAGCCTGGGACTTCTGCACCTACCTCTAGCTCTAGGATTGATGAATATCAAGAGAGCTGAGGAATTTGCCCCAGTTACATCTACATGTGTATTTTCAAGTGAAAGTCCAAGGAGCAGTGCTGGAGGTAAGGCCTGAAGAAGTCTGAGGCCTCAGTCACACCACCTCTGGACCAATTCCCTGACCCCAAGCAGGAATTAGTCAAGGCAGGAGAACCCACAACAGCTAACGTGGGGGCAGAAGCTTCCCACAAATCAGCAAATATTGGGACACCTGGGTGGCTCAGTCAGTTAAGCCTCTGCCATCAGCTCAGGTCATGCCTGGGATTGAATCCCTCATCAGCTTCCCTGCTCGGCACGGAGCCTGCTTCTCCCCCTGCCTGCCACTACCCCTGCTCCTTCCCTCCCTCCCTCCCTCCCTCTCTCTCTCTTTCCCTCAAAAATAAATAAAATCTTTTTTTAAAAATCAAGTTTAATTTTTTTTAAAAAAGCAGCAAGTATTATGTCTATGGCTCTGGTCATCTAGGGATGATGGGCATCACAAAATCAGCCACACATGAGGAGAGAGGCCGGACCAGTATGCTCCTGAAGGCCTTCCAAGGCAAAGCACCACCACCACAGGCAGAAGGAACCAGGAGCTCACCCAGATTTTTCCATACACTTGGGAGAGAACAGCAGAGCAACAAGAAAATTTTATTGTCAGGGTTTTTTTCCTTTTCTTTGGCCTTGCTACAAAAAAGAACTGTTCAAGACCTGAGGGAAGGGGCACCTGGGTGGCTCAGTTGGTTAAGCAACTGCCTTCAGCTCAGGTCATGATCCCAGAGACCGGGATCGAGTCCCACATCAGGCTCCCTGCTCGGCAGGAAGCCTGCTTCTCCCTCTCTCACTTCCCCTGTTTGTGTTCCCTCTCCAGCTGTGTTTCTCTCTGTCAAATAAATAAAATCTTAAAAAAAAAAAAAAAAAAAAAAGACCTGAGGTAAGAGAAAGACACCGTGGGCGCCTGGGTGGCTCAGTGGGTTAAAGCCTCTGCCTTCAACTCAGGTCATGATCTCAGGGTCCTGGGATCAAGGCCCACGTCGGGCTCTCTGCTCAGCAGGGAGCCTGTTTCCTCTGCTTTCTCTGCCTATTTGTGATCTCTCTCTCTGTTAAGTAAGTAAAATCTTTAGAAAAAGAGAGAGAGAGAGAAAGACACTGTATAACCAGGTATGTTCAAAATTGCATCTTGGGCAATATGTCTCTAAAAACACCTACAATCACATTTCGGACCCAGTGTTTCACAAAATAAATTTCAAGAAAAAAAATACCCAGAAATAATATTGAAGCAAATTACCACTTAAATCTTAGTTTTTGGGAATCAGACATTTTAAATTTTAAGGTTTAAAGCTGCTTAAGTAAATGGACTGAGGAAGCATTTAAAATGTGAAAATAACTATCAGTAGACCAGAACAGTAAAACCTACTCAAAGTTCATGTCAGTGGTGACCTGAAGGGACTCCCTGCCCTTAGATAAAGCAGCACTTCAAATACTCAAGCCCACTATCAAACAATGCCCCATAATATAACTGCACAACTCTACTATGTGACTGTACTTTAAAACAGATGGAATCCCATGCTGGGTGATGTCCTGGTGAGAATTCAGGAGAATGGCGCAAATCATTTCTAATCAACCTTCCAGCCCTTATCTGCAGCCAGGTCCAGAACCAGGAAATGACAGGCCATGTGCCACACTGGTGGCCAGACAGGGTTCCTGGGTCAGAGCCACCGCAGGCACGGGGACAGCAGGGCCACGTGACAGGCAGCTCCCAGGCCTCCTCGCCAGTCCATGAAATCCGCATTCCCAGAGTGGGATTCCGAAGGCACCATACAAAAACACGGCCTGGGGACTGGGCTTCCGGGCCAGGTTTTCCATTCAGAGAAATTAAGGCCTTTGAATGTCTCTGCACAACAATAGAATAACTGCAAAAATGGTGTATTGGATAAATGGGAAATCTCAGGTTAACTACAAAGAGGTAAAAAAGGATGAACGAATGAAGGAAAGGGAGTTGCCTGCCTGGCTCAGGGGAACGGGCTCCATGTGCCAGAACGCTTTTTCTTTCATGGAACATGCTAATGACAGCAAATGACTACAAAAGGAAAATGGGGTGGGGGGAGCACAGAACAATGAGCAAGAGACACAAAAGCTGGTATTAATGAAGTATTTGGATTTTAGAAAAAAAGTCTGGGGGGTTTTTGGTGTGTGTGTGTGTGTGTGTGTGTGTGTGTGTTAACCCCACTAGACCAAATGAGCTGTAGCACATAAACAGGCAACGTTTTGTTCAAAAGGGAAAACCCTCACCATAACATTTACAATACTACAAAAGACTCTATCAAATTCTGTGAGGGCAGCCCCAGCGGCTGGCATCCTGAGGCTCTGCTGAGGTAAACACTTAAACTGCCTACCACTGTTTTATGTATTTTACTGCGAGACTATTGATGCACGGAACACAGAAATGCCAGCCATTCCAGGCCAGGATACAGAAATTTATTGTGGATGTGCTTTACGTTAATGTTGATTCCAACAGTTTACCATCCCTCGTGCCAATTAGCACCTTCAAAAATCATGTATAAATATTTGAAAAACATGTTAGCAATTAAAGGGAGGAAATATTCCACATTAAAATCAGGAAGAGACTTTCGGTTAAGTACTAAAAGGTAACTGCATTCTCAGAAAACCGAGTCTCACAGCACAAACAAAATGCTATGTGCACTCTAAACCAAAAATACAACACGTAGATCCTACTTAAAACTCAGCAAATGCCAATTATTATTTACTGCTTCCAAAGCTAATAGGTCTTGTAATTGAATATAAGAGGTTTTCAACTTTGTGCATCATTAACTTATACTCCATGTTAGTAATAAAGTGTTGGCAAATGTTTTCAGTGAACTAAGAATGTGAAAAATTCTGAATAAATGCAGTTTAGGATCATTCCTTGTACTAACTTTCGATGTCTGCCATTCTTAAACTATTAGGAAAAGATAGTGTCTAACTTGGTTTAAGGTCAAACTTTATTCTTAAGTAATCTAAAAAAGAAGAGCATACATTTCTCATAATTTAGAGACTCTCCATTCCAAGCAGAATAACCCTAACAGTTAAAAACAAGAATATTAACATGAACTGAAAGAAATTTAACTTTATATCCAAGTTACCAAGTTATAATTACGGCCAGTGACAGCAGCTTTTCTGAGGAATCAGAACCTCACACTATTAGGGCTATTTTTTTTTTCTAATTACTGAGCTTTAAAACTGGAACAAAGGCCATTAACAGCAGGAATTGATATATTCTTAATAAAACCACACCAACTGTTCATAATGAGAAAAGTAACCAAAAGCATTTATTCCTGGGGAAAAGTCTAGGAAACTAATAGCAAGATATTTAGATGGCACTGAGTAAAGCATCTGAGAAGCTATGAATTGGATGAAAATGAATATAGTCTTTTAAGAACAGTAAGTCGAGCATTAGCTCTCAAGGCATGAACAACATGGTCCAAATGCATTGAAAGGGAACAACAGTGGCACTATTCTACTTAAAGAAAATATGGGAAAGTTTTAGTTCTACTTTCAAATTCTATTAGAATACAAAAACCTTCTACTTTGCATGTATGGGAAAAGGATCTCAGGAAAACTTTAAATAAAAAATAACCAAGAACAAAATTTTAGGATCACAGAGTAATAAATATTCAATATTTGTTTTAAGTATTAGAAAATCCTGAACCAAGGAGGCGAATCATGTAACTTCCATGCCTGAATGTGTATCTTACATTATTATTTTACTATCTTTACTCTTCCTGATATTCTTAATATGTTAAGTCTTTTGTAATCATATGCACCTTATGAGACCAATTCATCCCAGTTCAGGTGCCATCCCCATTCTTTGAGAAATAACTCTACTCATCTGCACACCTACCTGCGTATCACCCATGCAAAGGGGCAGGCCCTTAGTAAACACAGGTGTTCTGATTGACTATCTCGTGACCCCCGACCACTGCCTCATCATTGTCACCACCCTGCACTATCCCCTTCCAGCCACAACTGATGAGATCAGAGCTGGACCTTTGATCTAAACTGGACCCACTGCATTACCTCCCCAGAGAATCTGCAAATGGGACTAAAAGCGCACAGGAAGGGGGCGCCTAGGTGGCTCAGTCCTTCAGCATCTGCCTTCTGCTCAGGTCATGTCCCCGGTAGTCCCGGGATGGAGCCCCAAGTCAGGCTCCCGGCTCGATAGGAAGCCTGCTTCTCCCTGCCTGTGTTCCTTCTCTAGATGTGTTTCTCTCTGTCAAATAAATAAATAAATAAACAAACAAACAAACAAATAAATATGCATGAACGCATGCACGCACACAGGAGGCTAGAACTTCAGAAGGAAACATTAATCATGTGAGTTAGACAAATTATAACACAGGAATAGAGGCAAAGAAAGCTGCTCTCGGGAGGAAGAATAAACAGAATTCCAAAGAAAGCAAGAAACCAGGGATTGGGCAGAGATACTTCTGTGGTTCCTAACATAACACCTTTTTTAGTTTTTATTCCCACTGATTTCCTAGGCTAGTTGAGGCTATGAAGAACCCCTGTAGAACCAACCACAGTTTCATTCTTTCCTATTTGGCTAACTTGATTTAGCTACTGTTATATGGACATCGACTGAATAAACTCTAACATCCTATGTGCAACAAAAATTTAACATATACAACTGTGCTATGACTCTTCAATCCCTTGGCTTGTGATAATTTAGAAAAACAAAATTAAAGGGTTTGTGTTCTATCTGTACCTATTTCAATCATGAACTTCAAGGGTTACACTCCTTCCCTTCCAGTAGCCCACTGTCCTTTACTGTGCTAAGTTCAACTCCTTAAGTATCTATAAGAGGAGATTTCTGGCTTACAACTGTCTCTTTTCCATACAAAATCTCTCTGGGTACAAAGATACCTGATCACAACCTACCAATAAGCACAGACGGTTAAGCAAAGTATAGCATTGGCTTAAATTTCCTCTCTCGGCCATGAGTACAGCAAGAACCAATGGATCCAGTGGTTCAACCCAGAGAGAGGAATATTCATCACCAAACGATGCTAATGCTTATGGTTTCCTTCTCTCCACTCTTTCCAAAGTGAGTCACTGTTCATATTAAAATGTGTTTTTATCTGAGTGGTTTGGGGGAGAAAATAAGTTAGAATCTACTAAGAAGTTACTTGAAAAAGAGGGATTATGCTTTATTCAGTTTTGTATCCCTAGTGCCCAACACACCTAGAGCACATGCACAGAGAATAACCAGCAATCAGAATAACCAGAAAATACAAAAGGTATGAGGAAAGCATGATCATTATCTTGCCAGGGCTGCTTCACAATCAAAGATGAAGACGACTGTGGGGTCTCTGGCCGTATATAACAGGGAGGGATAAAGTAGGACCTTTTAAACCTGTGTCCCTGGACAAGCCTCCAAACACACCTTACTTCCTACTTAGTTTTGCATGTGGATTCCACATCTCTTTGCTCAAAAATATTAAGTGAGCCCTTGTATCTCTCAGTGCTACAACCCCCAAATGATCTAGCACTGCCATTTCAGAGGCTCATTAGTCCTTGCTCATTCCAAAACCAATTCAAGTGGCTGTTGTTACAAAGTTTGTGGGAGCTATAGGTCTTCACAGAAATTCTGCTTCATTTTATCAGCCATCTGAATCAGAAGCAAGAATCACATAGTAAACTGTCAAAAATCGCACTGATCTTTAAAACCACCAATAAAAGACTTAGTGCTCCTACTGATTCATTTCCTCAAAGTGTTAAATCTTACATAATTTGTGAATGGGTTCCATCTCCTTTTGGACAGTCCCCTTGACTCCAAGACACCACACTGCAATGGAATAAAGCTAACCTACTACAAAGAAAAGGTCTGCTTTACATAACGTCCCCCCCCCCCAAATGTAGAAACTTACCTTTTATTCTAATTATGCTGAACTAATAATTAATTAAAAGGGGATGCTGCTTCCAAACCCACACAGTTGCCACTCCCCTTTTGTCTGGAATAAACTCCCCCCTTTGAATTAAAAGCATCTTTGGAGCACCTGGGTGGCTCAGTTGGTTAAGTGTCTGCCCCCCATTCGGGTCATGATCCCAGGGTCTGGGGATCCACCCCATGTCAGGCTCTCTGCGCTTCTCCCTCTGCCTGCTGCTCTGCCTGCTTGTGCTCTCGCTCGCTCGTTCTCTTTCTGTCAAATAAATAAAATCATAAAAAAAAAACTAAAAGCATCTTTTTTTTTTCCTTTATCAAAGCCTTAAGCATTCTTGAGCCCCGATGCCAAAGCACTGCCGCCTCTACTTCCTCTGTTGTGCTTCATGTCTTTTAGTGTCGGTGCCATACCTTGCCTTCTATTTCAATTACTCATACACATCGTACAACAGCTTGTTTTGACAGAATTGATCTTATTGGCAAATTAGCATCTTTCACTGATCCAAGACAAAAGGACTTGCAGTTTAATACAAAACTGTTAAAACTTTTGATATCCCTTGCCCTATGTGGAATGCCTGGCCCAATGACTTGTAACTGCTAGGAACCCAGAACCACCCAGGCATTTTTAGGCAAGGGTTATAAACTCTAGAGAATTAGCCGGAGGTGTTTCTCAAGTCCAATTTTATTTTAAACTGTAAACCTCTAGAGCTTTCACAATACTTTCTGAAAGAAAAGTGAAGCAGTGAGCTGTGAATTCCACCCGAGTTGCATCCGTCGCCAGTCAGAAGAACAACAAAAGAGAAAACAAGATTGCTACCTTTTTAACATCCCAGCAAATCAAGATTCCTTAAGTGAATGCCACTCGTCAATGCCACAATTTCCTCCATAAATCATTAGTCCACAGTTTAATAAATAGAGTTACCCAACAGAAAGACACACAATAATGGATGAAAAGGATGACTCCCAGGACAGCAATAAAATTTGACCTTCCTTACTCGATGAGAATAGAAGTGACTATAACAACAAAAACGCACTTCAGAGGATTCTTCGGCTCCCACTTGTCAAAGTGAAGAAGAACACAATGGATGTCATTTAAAATGATCCTGGGAGCTGAACTCAGATTGTTTATGTTATATGGAACCACGCATTTAAAATGAGTCTGCGAAGAGAGAAGTTTTCTTTCTTAACAAAATATCTTTCATAAAGTAAAGGATTCTGAAAGTTTGAAGTAGAAGCTGACTTCAGTCTTGTGGCCTTAATTATCAGCATCATAAAAACCAGGACATCCTCCCAAGCATACAATGTCAGAGTCATTCAAAATCCTGGTTAAGTTCCTAGCTTCCCAAGAAAAATAAATTAATTAAATTTTAAGGCTTATTATGAGAAACCATAGCTAATCATGATTCCTGAAGAAGGAATCAGCATCCAAAAATAGCACTTGGGGAGATTTTCCTTGACTGTAAAATGCAGATTTTACTATGCTCTGAGTATCTTTCTCAGTAGGCCCTACACTGGGGTCCTGGGACATACTGCTATTTCACAAACTCAGAATAGCTATTGTTCAAAACTAGGCCATTCAGAAAAAGTTAGATGCCACAGATACTTGTCAAAAACAGATACTTTTTAAAAAACATATATAACGTATTATTCGCTTCAGGGGTACGGTCTGTGAATCATCAGTCTTACACAATTCGCAGCACTCACCATAGCTCATACCCTCCCCAATGTCCATCACCCAGCCACCCTGTCCCTCTCCACCCACCACCCAGCAACTCTCAGTTTGTTTCCTGAGATTAAGGGTCTCTTATGGTTTGTCTCCCTCCCAATCCCATCTTGTTTCATTTTTTTCCCCTCTCTACCACCTATGAGCCCCCAATTGTCTTTCTCTGACTGACTTATTTTACTCAGCATAATACCCTCCAGTTCCATCCACGTCGTTGCAAATGGCCAGATTTCATTCTTTTTGATGGCTGCATAGTATTCCATTGTGTATATAGACCACATTTTCTTTACCCATTCATCTGCTGATGGACATCTAGGTTTGGCTATTGTGGACATTGCTGCTACAAACATTCAGGCACACATGCCAAAAGCAGATACTTTTATATATGTTTTCATTCTAATGCTTAAAGAGCTTATGGGGCTGTTACATGTGTAGGACTTGGTAATGAAAAAAGGACATCAGCCTAGTAGAGATGACATCACAGAAACCAAAATCATAGGGGTGCCTGGGTGGCTCAGTCAGTTAAGCGTTTGCCTTCAGCTCGGGTCATGATCCCAGGGTGCTGGGAGGGAGCCCAACATCCAGCTCCCTGCTCCACGGGAGGCCTGCTTCTCCCTCCTCCTCTCCCCTCCCCCTGCTCAGATTCCCTCTTTCGCTGTCTCTCTCTCTGGCAAATAAATAAATAAAAATCTTTTTAAAAAGCAAAGAAAGAAAAGAAAATTGAAACCATCTACTACGTGCAAATATATTCATATTCTTTTTGCTTTCCTCTATGTTACATCTTCACAATTTTACTTTGATAATGCCTCCAGCAATAACAGCAATTTCTATGTTTGAAAGATAGTGTCAACAGATGTAAGATCTTTATTTTAAAAATTCCGGGGAGACAGAGGCCTTCAAGAATAGGGGCCTACATCCTATAATGGTGTGGGAGAGGGAGCATGGGAGCAAAGCGAAGTGCATGTCCACTCAGTTATTGGTAAGCCTTTTTCCTTTGAGACAACGGTGTTAACTTGTGATCACGTCTTCATGAGTTGCTAAGGACAGCTAAGGGAACCGAGTGTCAGCACCTCATTTTGACTGTGGAGGGATTTGGGACGAATATAGCACTTTCATGCCAAAATAACAGAATTGTAGATCAAATTAGTCTCTGTCCTTTCCCTCTGGACATATACTCAGGTGAAGGCTCCCTCAAACCATGATTTGGGGTAAGATTTTAAGAAAAAAAAAAAAATGTCCTGTGGTGTCACTGCTACTCAGCATCAAGCATACAACGGCTGAGGCGCCAATCTCGGGAAGGGACGAAGGGCCAGGAAATACTATTGCGATTACTCCAGATGTGTGGTGCGAATACACCCTACCTGCAATCTTGGGGGTGGAGAGGTGGGAGAAGGAATGATGACCCAAAAAATTGCCTTACCACCACCCCGAATACAAGAATAAAGTACTTCACCATGACAACCACAACGGTGAAATGATGGGACTCCCACCTCACTAAAGGCTGACCGGCCGCTTTGCATTTGTCCTTGAATCCCAAACCAGATATGATTTGTCGGTTTTGATTCCCATTTATCCCTAGCCAACACTGTATTCATTAAAACCAGGGAGAGTAGAGAAGCCACGTTAAAATGTCTTTTACCCCACCAGACGTCCTAGTAATCGGGGAAGTACATTTAAGACCACCAACTGGTGTCTCAAGTCCAGACATCGAGGGCCCCAGAAACCTTCCCGATGACATCAGTAGCACCAAGCTCGCACAAGTGTTTACTCTCTACGTGTATTCTGTTTTCTGTCTTCCAAGTCTCTTGTCAGAAATTCTGTGAGAGGATTATCATTTTAATTTTTTAAAAGTCTATCATTCCGGGCGCCTGGGTGGCTCAGTTGGTTAAGCGGCTGCCTTCGGCTCAGGTCATGATCCTGGAGACCCGGGGTCGAGCCCCACATCGGGCTCCCTGCTCTACGGGAAGCCTGCTTCTCCCTCTCTCACTCCCCTTGCTTGTGTTCCCTCTCTGGCTGTGTTTCTCTCTGTCAAATAAATAAAAATCATTAAAAAAAAAAAAAAAAAAAAAAGTCTATCATTCCTGTAAACATTAATACCACTTTGGTTAAGCCAGCAGAACATAAATAATTTCAACCGAACGAATCATCTTATGGAGGGAGGAGAGGCACAAAGAGGAATATGGTCTCTTTAAGCTATGAAAAGTAATGATTTTTATTTAATTCAAAAAAGGGAAAGCCCACCTTTCCGTGAACACCAGTTAATTCTCTTCTATACCAACCGCATACTACAACCATTCATCCTTCTAAATGCAACCCCACTTTGTACCACCATTCTTCCACTTACCCAGTTTATAAACCTAAGAGTATATTAAGTTTAGACAATGACCTTTAGGGATTTTTATTGTAACATCTTGAAAATCAGAGTTCAAAACAGGTGTTTCAGAAGGAACTGCTAGAGTCGCAGGGAAACAGAAATATTTAAATATTCGTGCATAAGCTATTATGAAGCATTTCACATATTCTTATATCAAACTGATGTTTAATAAAACAGTTAATTCGTGGGGCACCTGGGTGGCTCAGTTGGTTAAGCGACTGCCTTCAGCTCAGGTTGTGATCCCGGAGACCCAGGATCGAGTCCCATATCGGGCTCCCTGCTCGGCAGGAGACTGCTTCTCCCTCTTTCGCTCCCCCTGCTTGTGTTCCCTCTCTGGCTGGGTTTCTCTCTGTCAAATAAATAAAATCTTTAAAAATAAATAAATAAAAAATAAAAATAAAAAAATAAAACAGTTAATTCGTTAGGAAAAATTCTGCTAATATAAGAATATAGAACACTGTGTCTTGTAGAATCTCTTCATATATAAAACTCATACCTGTCTTCAAAAACAACTAAGGTAAATCAGTGTTACAATACAGTAAGATTAAGAACAGCATTTAATATCCTGTTGCCCAATGGATATAAGAAATTGCATGTTATAATGGAAAGAGCTTAAAATTTGGAGGATCACAAATCTGTCAGCAATTACTGGTTCTGTACCTTGGACTGCTGACCCTCTCCATCCATGAAATGAAGTTAATAATTTCTACCTCAAAGGGTTTTTATGAGAAGAAAAAATATATTAATATACATAGCAATTAATTTCCTTCTGGTAGGTAAGTTATTTATACCAACATAGGCTTTTTATTGATACACAAATGTTATTTATCTATTAAAATGTTATTATCTAATAAAATCCGACAACCGAAAATGTTACTTAACTCAATATCCATTCCACCCTCCCTCCTCACTAACAGAATCTCCATTTTTTTCCAGGGAACTATTTCTCTCTGCCTGGCTATGTGACACTGCAATTTCATTTCATGTTCAGGATTTGCTTAGGAAAAGGCAGGAGACTCAATTATAGCCCACAAGTCATCAGGTGAAGTCTTCTGAGGGCTTTGGGGGTAGGTTTCCAACTCACATAGCTGGAATGTTTAAGATGAAACTGCTATAATTCTCTTATGACTCTGAGAACAAGCCTATGTGCTGAGGAGGACAGGAACAACAACAACAAAAAGGCATTGGGTGTCTGACAATATTATCAAATTACATAACTAATAAAACCTCACACCCATTCAGGGATATGTAATTATGCAAAGTGTAGCTTCCCTATTGTTTGAATCTCTTAAGTGAGTTTTCTATTACATGTATATTTTAATTGAGTAGACATTTGGGATGCTTATATTTTGTGAGCATATGTAAACACATTTTATTATCTCAGCCTAAAATTGCAAGCTATGAGTATGATAATTTTCATGTCTTTGTGGAATAAAAATAACCACTTTTCAAATACTCACTGTAATTCATTTCTTAAAACAAACTTAGAAAGTAGATACCCCTCTTATCCCCATTTTAGAGACATGTCAACTGAGACCCAGAAAAGCCAAGTAACTTTTCCACGCACACAGAACTATTAACATAAGGAGCCAAGATTAGGTTCTGGCAGAATGGCTCTCAAGCCCACTCTCATAACATTAAGCAATACTGTCTATCAAATAAGTAGCATTAAATTTAGACCATCAGTAATATTAATTGCTGGCCAGAAACCTAAGATAATTTATTGTCCAATTAGACCCAATTATGAGAGCTAGTTTAATTATATCAAGACAGTTCTTCATCTGGTCACTAGTGAAGACCATATGGCCAGATAAAAGACATAATATTAAAAGATTTAATCACGTTTTCCTTAACTCAATAAACAACTTGCTCTTTAACAACTTTATGTCTTAGACCATTTATTCCCAATTCTTAAAATCTGAGTTTTTAAAAACTGACTTTGATGCACAGTATGCCTGGGATAATTATGTACTTGGCATTCACTTTTGAAACACAGAAGGACAGCGACCCATTCCTTTAAGCTCACATGGAAGCTTACAACAGACACTAATCACATCACGAGGCTTGGGGCTGAAGGAGAAAGGTGGGTAATAACTTCCAAAAAAGGGTATGATTCAGATTATCATAATTACATTGTCATAATTTGTCAAAACTGTAAATCACAGAAAGTCCTGATTCACTTGTTTTTCCATCTTACCAAAAAGAAAACATGGGTCGTGGTTTTCAATGATTCCACACAACCCAATTAACCAACCATTGACCATCCAACTCAACACATTCCACTGATCCGGGGGTCACCCCAAGGAAGAAGCAAAAGGGGTTCTTCTTACTACCTGGAGTCCAAGGTTCAGTCAACAACCCCACGCAGGGGACTGGGGGGAAGGAATAATGCCCAGCCCTTTCAACACCACAGCACATGAGGAAATTTTCTATCTTGCAAAAAGCTTTGAACTTTTTCTTCCCAGAGACTGACAGAGCACATGCCTTCCTGAAAGTGACATGAAAACAACACGAAGCCCCTCTGTGCACCATTTCTACTACAGGGCTTTAAAAGCGTGAACAAAGGGGAAAACACACATCCCTTCAGAGGCTTAATCGTACAGCGAAACACAGATTTTGACTAACTCTAAAAACAGATTAAAATCCTTAAAAACTAGGCCATGGTCCTGACACGGCCCTTTCTGACACGCAAGTACACGGATATCCTGGGGGTGGGGGGGGACAGGGTGGAGACTCCGATGTATCATGAATAAAACATTCCGTGAATACATCACTAAGGAAATGTACTAAGAACATCTTCCCAAAAGTGGTAAGAAAGTGGTATTAAAATGGTCCAAATGCAGAATTTACCTGTGTGTTACCAAAAAAAAAAAAAAAAAGCAGGTTTTAAATGAGGTATGTGTCTTCTCTTTACTAAATGCATCTTTGCTTTCACTGGAAAATACCACATAGAAGTTCCACAGTAGTTCATGTATAGTATTCTATGTAGATAGTAATCAAACAAATTAATACAAGTATTTCTACAGTTAGCACTATCCATTCCTGCAGCAGGCCAAATAAAGCACAAGAAGCTAATCGGTTGCTGAGAAGGCCGATATTGCATTAAGATAAGAACCCATCTTTATTTTATTTTTTTTTTTAAGATTTTATTTATTTGACAGAGAGAAACACAGCCAGAGAGGGAACACAAGCAGGAGGAGTGAGAGAGGGAGAAGCAGGCTTCCCGCCGAGCAGGGAGCCCGATATGGGGTTCGATCCCGGCTCTCCGGGATCATGACCCGAACCGAAGGCAGTTGCCCAACCGAGTCACCCAGGCGCCCCAAGAACCCATCTTTAAATGTTATTATTAAAACTCTTTTTTGCACGTGTTAGTTTAAGGGATAAAAAATAAAGAAAAAATTTCTTTTTTTTTTTTTTAAAAGATTTTATTTATTTATTTGACAGAGAGAAACACAGCAAGAGAGGGAACACAAGTAAGCGGAGTGAGAGAGGGAGAAGCAGGCTTCCCGCCGAGCAGGGAGCCCGATGTGGGGCTCGATCCCGGGTCTCCGGGATCATAACCCGAGCCGAAGGCAGCCGCTTAACCAACTGAGCCACCCAGGGGGCCCAAGAAAAAATTTCTAAAACGAGATACTTCCAGGATTTTTTTTTTAATGGACTTTAGGATAAAACTTAACTTTTCTATTTGTCATCACTTCCCCACTAACTAGTTCAGAAGGATTGCCACCCAGGAAACTAGTAACGGCACAAATGCTGTTGAGGATAGGAGCGCGCCCAAAAAATGTGAAATTAGGGGGACCGGATGTCATTGGGCTTGAGAGGGCTGTGACTTCATGTGCAGGAGACGAAAAGGACCTCAAGGAAGCGGTAGTATCAACATCTATAACATTTCTATTACACTGTGTACTGAGTTATCGTGTGATCTGAAAATGAAATATTCATCTACTGAAGTATTTTAAAAAAAAACAATGTAAATATAGACAAGCATTCATTTTAAAATAACAACAAAGGGGCGTCTGGGTGGCTCAGTCATTAAGTGTCTGCCTTTGGCTCAGGTCCCCATGGAGCCCACATTGGGCTGCCTGCTCAGCGAGAAGCCTGCTTCTCCTGCTCTCTCCCCCCGTGCTTGTGTTCCCGCTCTAGCTGTGTTTCTCTCTGTCAAATAAATAAATAAAACATTTTTTAAAAATAAATAAAATAAAAAAATAAAATAAAATAAAATAAAATAAAATAAAATAAAATAAAATAAAATAAAGATGAAGAAAATGGGAGGGCATCTGGGTGGCTCAGGGGGTTAAAGCCTCTGCCTTCGGCTCAGGTCATGAACTCAGGGTCCTGGGATAGAGGCCCTCATCAGGCTCTCTGCTCAGCAGGGAGCCTGCTTCCTCCTCTCTCTCTGCCTGCCTCTCTGCTTCCATATGATCTCTCTCTCTCTCTGTGTCAAATAAATAAATAAAATCTTAAAAAAAAAAAAAGAAAAAAGAAAATGGCAGATGGGCATGAAGCAGGGCACTTGTTGTGATGAGCACTTGGGTGCACTATGCAAGTGACGAATCCCTAAACTCTACTCCTGAAACTTACTACACTATATGTTAACTAACTGGAATTTAAATAAAAACTTGAAATATAAAAAAATAAATAAAAATGATAAAAACTGACACTCAAAATATTAAAGATGTATACTTATTACACATATACACACATATATAAATGTTTGCTTGGGTATAATGAATATTATTGCTACTATAAAATTTTAAATCACCAAGTCATTTCTGAAATCCTTCAAAATGTTGAGAAAATTGTCCTTTGGCAGCATTTTCTTTTTACACAGATATGACCTAACATTAAACAACTGGTCTGGTCGGGGCTTCAAACATTCAGAGATTAAATTCATCCACAGGGCACTTCTCACAAATCATTAATTAATACAAGTACAGAGTGATGCAAACAACAGTTACGTGCTTTGACAACTTAATCTAATTTAAAATTTTTCAGTGGCCTTATAAGTAGTCCTCACATTATTCATTTAAACAATAAGATTAAAACAGGAAGACCCCGAAACCAGCCATTACAGCTGGGCACTAAGCTATCAATATTTTACCAAGAAGCCTTGTACAATAGACCTGACATTACCATTTCCAGATTTATGCTCTAGCCATCTGTCCTCAGAACTGTGTGACGGGTGTGATTGTTGTAGGATCTAGCTAGCGAGCATGATTAGTTTACTAAAGGCACATGTTACAGAGCTCTATATCCAACAAAATATAATGGAGTTCTGTCCATTGGAGAATTACTGATGGCTAGTTAAGGAGGGAAACCAACTGTTTTCCATCCACTTTGCATTTTTCTTTCTGTGGGGTAATCAAATACGCCTGCTCTCTCACCTTTCCCTTCCACACTCCTTCTGTAACCACCTTGAGCAAGTCAGTTATCTATGGTTCCGAGAGAGCAGAAGAGTTATCGTAGGCAGTAAGTAACTGCCTTTAAGAAATTCACCGGACATGACAGTTGAATCAAAATTCACTCAATGGAAGTTAGCATTACAAATGTGAATCATGTTCTCCATTCTGATGATCACACTTTTATATTCAACCAGGCTTATCGTAATGTTTCCATTATTGGCAAATAAGACAGCCTTTGAGGAGGCTTTAATTCATTATGATTTTAAAATACTTTTGTTGGGAATCAAAACCCTTTTCATTTTGAGTGTATCCACAATAAAGAAGAAAACTGGTCTCTGATAATTACACCGCAAAGCCACAAATCATATTTAAAAGATTTTAAAGAAAGGAAAGATAAAAATAAAAGGGATTTTACATTATTTAAATTGTACAGATTTTCATAAATAACAAAACTCTGAGGTCTAAGAGTAAGACCACTATAATAGTCATGCAACTAAGACCACTATAATAGTCATGCAACTAAGTCATGCAACAGAGCCCAGGGATGGGTGTTCTGTTCCCTGATGCAGCAATTTGCAAGTTAAAGAACAGAGACACTGGAGCCAGACCTGGGAGAGGTGAACTCCAGCTCCAGAACTTGCTCCCCGTCTGACTTCAGGCAAATTAACCTCTCTGAACTTAATTCCCTCAACTGTTAAAAGGATACACTCAAATGTCAATTGCCCAATTCCCTTTCCTAACTTTTTTATCTAAGAGTATTGAAAACGAAATGCTTAAACTGACAAAGACTCAATTACATTTACAGTAGTATCTCCAAATAAAAATGTTAGTACAGTCATCAAAAAAAACCAATCACTCCTTCATGTTATTAATAATTAATAGGTGTTAATATTCAAATCAAAACTCATCACACTATTCCGAAGTTCTCCTCATAACAACCTTTTCCTTCAAAAAAAACAAAATCATTTGTACAGTTCTAAGTAAGCAAAGACAGTAACGCAACATGAACCAAATGCAAAGTAAGAAAAAACTTTATCACATTAAGGTTTAAATACCAGCACATAGAAAGCTGTAGAGAAATGGAAAATCATTCTTTGTAAAAATGGGGATTTGGAGAGGAGCTGATCTTATTAACACAATAAAATTTATACATTTAATTTGGTTTTTATTTTTAAACATTTTTAAATTATGAGGGAGAAAATGACTCAAAATAAATTTGCAATGATTAAATATCATACTGTTATAAGTGAGTTGTTTTAAAAAGGTTAACACAAATCAACATCACTAAATGCTATGACAACTTTAAAAAAAACTGGTACTATCAGGAAAAATTGTGAAACTCAAAATAAATTTGCAATGATTAAATATCATACTGTGTTATAAGTGAGTTGTTTTAAAAAGAAGGTCATCACAAGTCAACATCATTAAATGCTACCACACTTTTAAAAAAACTGATACTATCAGAAAAAAAATGGTGAAACTAAGGTCATACAAAGCTGTTTAAATAAGGATTAACTGGCCACTGGTTAAGCAAACCTTTTCCTTCCTACTCAAAAATTAGTAACAATAGGTGAGACAATAAATATTTTCCATTATCTTTACTAAAGATCTCACTAAAATAAAAATAAGAATAGGTGATGTCAATGTTACAAACAGGCTTTTTTACTTGCCTCAAAAAAAAGACAATAGGCTCAGATAAAAAAAAATTTTTTAATTTAAAATATTTTATTTATTTGACAGAGAGAAACACAGCCAGAGAGGAAACACAAGCAGAGGGAATGAGAGAGGGAGAAGCAGGCTTCCCGCCGAGCAGGGAGCCCAATGTGGGACTCGATCCCGGGTCTCCGAGATCATGACCTGAGCCGAAGGCAGTCATTTAACCAACTGAGCCACCCAGGCGCCCCTCAGATAAAATTTTCTAAAAATAAGAAAACAAAATAAAACACAAGAATCTAATCCTATTATAATTAAAGAACAGTCAGTTTTGGGTGGCTCAGTCAGTTGGGTGTCTGCCTTTAGCTCAGGTCATGATCCCAGGGCCCCGGGATGGAGCCCCACATCGGGTTCCCTGCTCAGCAAGGAACCTGCTTCTCCTTCTCCCTCTGTTGTTCTCTCTTTCTGACAAATAAAAAAATAAAATCCTAAAAAAAAAAAAAAAGAATGTTCAGTTTTGAATCCTACAAGTTGCTTACTCTCCTGGTTATAGCCAAAAAACTCAAAACTCTATTCAAATTTCTACCTGTGTCATTTCATAAACACAGAACCGTGAGCTATGTTGGGTCACCACACTGCCTAGCAGTGTTTTTCTTCTGGTCATTGGTGAAGATGGTGGGATACAAAGAACGATTTAAGAAAATTTAAAATATAATCAACTGCTTCTGTTCCCATTCAAAATTCCAACAGCTAATTAAGTCCCAAGTTGTGAGGGGGCATGGAAATTTATTCTTACAACTAATAAATAGGAATTAAACTCTTTAGATATGAAATCTGGGAAGCTAATGACACAAAAACGGGTCTTCAATTTTTTATCCTCATGCCTCAGTGAGCAAACTGAGTTCCAAATCTCAGTCTGCGACATGGGGCATAGGAGTTCTAGTTTTGCTCCTCAAGAGGTAAGACTCAAGCTTAAATGAACCAGTAATATTCATGTCCTTAAAAATTACTGGAAACTCCATGGAGCTTTTGTTTCTATGGGTTATCTCTAGCAATACTGCCCATTTTAGAAATTAAAACTTAAATCTTAAAACAAGCCTGACACACATTATCACAAGCACACTCAGGGCAATGGTGACACCACATACATGGAGCATCTAGAAAAATGCACTGTACACTCTAGAGAGAATTAGAGTGAAAACACAAACAACATGTTAGCATTATTATGAAAACAGCTGTGATCCAAAGAACCCCTAAAGGTTCTGAAGACCCCTGATGTGCCCAGACCACATGTAGAACTGCAGTTGCCTCGAAGGAGCCCAGCTGTAGGCAGATGAAGCGCCCATAGTCCCATTAATAGCAAGGTTTTTATAAAAAGTATTTGAATTAATTAAAAATTCAGTAAAGATTTATGGAGAATGTTGTTTCTTCTTGAAGTGGCTAGAAAGATAATAATGATTGAGTACAGATGATGATATTAACAGACTGACAGTGGTGACCAGCTAACACTGATACTGCCCCGAGTACAAGCCAAACATTGTTCCAAGTCTTTTATGTATATAATTCGTCTTTACAACCCTGTGTGGTAGCATTAAACACGGTAAATCAGCCGCCATAAAACAAATAGTCACAAAGCTTCCTCTTCAGCATGAGGTCGCAATACCAGCAATAATTCTAAATGACAAAAGCAAAAATCTTATATATTTGGGAAATAAAGCAAATGATGCTCCAAAGAATAATAAACCAAAAGAACAGATGGAATTGAAACTTTTGTTAAGGAAAGCAGTGATGGATTCAATTAAGAATGCTAATGTCCCTGGTATAATTGAACCATCAAGTCAACTTTTTGGAACACTGGCTTGGGAAATTACTCTCCTGTTTGATGTAGGAATTCAGCTTGAGACCGACTGGATATGCACCATTTACATAGGTTAGCTATTTGGGTAAAAAACAATATTTGCTCTGGGTTTTTTTAAGTTACCTAATAGGAAAAATAATACAAGACTCCAGACTGAGTGAGAGAATGCGCACAAGTATCACTATACTCTATCCAGTAAGAAATTATCTGTCCTTGCATTAACCCAAGCAAATGAGAATTTCTACAAAGAAAAAATTTCTCAAACTGTGATAAATCTAAGTACATAGAACTATGAATTGCTAGAGCAAGTAACTCTTAACTCTAAATGCCTTTTTGAGAGAGAGAGAGAGAGGGAGAGAGCGCGCACAAGTTTGCCCTGCAAGCAAGGGGAAGGACCAAAGAGGTAGGGAGAGAGAATCTCAAACTGATTCCCCACTGAGTGTGGAACCTGGCATGGGGCTCTATCTCAGGACCCTGAGATGGTGACCTGAGCCAAAGTGAAGCCTGACACTGAAACAACTGAGCTGCCCAGATGCCCCAATTAACTCTAAATGCCTTATATAAATTTTTGGATATGTTGAAAATATTACTGATGCTCTGAGTAAGAAAAAGGTATGTTTTACTAACAAAATGCATACAGGGATTTTTCAAAGAATGTGATTTGAAAAAAAATACAATACAGTAAGTTGAATTTTAAGTAGAAATGGACTAGCATCACATCTCATTGTGATTTTGTTACCCTCCTGCTTGTCATCCCTTACACAACATCTTAAAAATTTTTCTTTCTTTAAAAAAAAGAGAGAAAGAGACAAAATCTAACTACTAGTTGTTATATTAATAGTAAGTGGTAAAGAAGTTGTTTAAGCTAATGATGCAATGTAATATAACATTTATTTGTTGGCAGAATTTTTTAAATAATCGTTTTTAATTTTATAGTCCTCTAATATCCCAAAGGAGTCACCTAAAGTTGTTTTACCTCATTTAACATATTTTGTGAGGGTTCATCATATCATATACTGGTATTAAAATTTCAGCGGTTTAAAATAGCCCCCATAGTTAAAATCAAGAATTTCAAGGCTCTGTTACACTTGTGGCTTGGAAGGAATTCACAAAGTCAGACTCCACATAGTTTCTGAATTGTATCTGTTTCATGCATGTACTTTTCATAAACTGCCATCAGGAAGTATAAACAAGGAGTGCTTGAAGAGGAGTTGTACCACCTCCTGGAAGCCCAGGGCGGGAGAGATGTTGTGAGATCATGAAGATCTGTTTTCCAGTTAGGTCAAGCTTGAAATTTATACTTTGGAACGATACTATTATTATTAAGTCATTTCCTTTATAGTTAACTTTTATTTTGATAGGTCACCAATTAGCCTCTAATACATCCTACAAATGTTAACATTATAAATTAATATATAATAATTTAGGTACTTACCTTTTCTACCTATTTACTTATTATACTTATAGTTAGGTTCTATTTTCCATGAATTTCATCTCAGAGTACCAAAAGGAAAAGTTACAGAATAGTTATTATAAAAAGGGGATAGTGAGTCTGAGTTAAAAACTGCTACTCTAAATAATAAAAAAATCATGCGTTCCTAAAGATCTCAATTATGTCAAGCCTTCCTAGGTTCCTCCCTCAAATTCAGTTACATTAATAGACACATCTGTTCTTCCAAGCTCCCAGCCCGATCATTATCAGATCAAGATGTCTGTCCATAATTCCCATGTGTCCTCTAGGTCCTGAGAACACAAGGCAGCATGATCCACTAATCACTGTCCCTTCTACAGGGAGGAGGCTGGAAGTCCTCAGCATTTTCCAAGGATCAAAGAGGCATGCAAAATTCAACATTATGTAACGCCAAAACAGGGACCTACCCTATTTTGGGTTCATTAAAATAGGCTTTGAGACTTGGTTTCCTCAAATGAGAAGTGACTTAACTGTCCAATTAGCTACCAGACTTTTTGGAGCTTTATTAAACTATGACTCTGTGAATAAAGCATTTATGCCAGTGCTACCTTTAGACACGGAATAACAGAACCCATCTACTCCTGAACCTGAATGTTCCCTCTCCCTTTCAGTCAGGATAAATATTCTCTCAAAACAGAAAAGTGATAAGCCTAGAGGATCACTATGAACTTTGGAATAAAACATTTTCAAAGACTATCAGCAACCAGGAGCCAAGTTCCTACACAACCGATTCAGAGCCATTGCCATTCTGGTACCACTGGTGCTAATGATTTTATCCAGGACAGTTTCTGTGAGACTCCTTATATATGAACGTGTTCATAAAATGAAAAAGATTACTTACGTGTATTTTTAAAGAAACAAAATTCTGAGAATGCACAAATTCTTTAACAAATCAAATTCAACAACCCAGAATATTTATTTTATGAGATCTCATATATGCTCTCCTTTAAACCCTTTAGGACACAGACATTAGTAGACTTTTACTTTTTTCCCTTAAATAGGCTTTAATGAAAAACGCTGGTAGACAGTGACATGATTTTGGATTCCACCTTTTACTCTTATACACAAACGGCACACTCCACGTAATTTGTGCAATCCAAAATCCCAGGCCTGACTCAAGAACTCATAACTTAAGACCTCCTAATTCAAAGGAGCAATGCTTTTCAGCCATGGCTGATCATCATGACACTTGTAAAAAAAAAATTGGGTATTGGGTCATTCCCAGTAGATTCCGAATGAGAAGAAGCCAAGGATAAGCTTATTGGGCAGCTTCCATTTCCACTAAATCAGAACCTGCAAAGAGCAAGCTGATGAACGAGCACTGCTTTTTGATCACTGCTTTTTAAAGCTCTACAGGTGATTTTCATGCGTAGTCTTAGATAAATAAGAACCAGTATTAAAGATGTTTGGCAAGAGTAAAAGGGAAGACCTCTCTGCCAAATCTCAATCCATTAATTTCAACAAGAGTCCCTGATAGAGTATATTATGGCAAAAGATACTCTAAATACACAAGCAGGCTTAGGTGCTACAGAGGACTGGAGCTACAGATCCAGAACAAGACAGTGCTGCCTGCTTGCCCCAATTCTACACATGCCTACCCACAGAGACGTGTTTTGTTTGTTGGCTTGTCTAACTTTTTCTCATCAGCCGTGTTCTCGTTTGAATCAGCTTTTCAAAGTTCATACCAGCCAAATCAGAGCATCTCTAAAACTGAATTCAAGTCAAATGAAGTCATCACAGACACATATTGCATTCATTACTTTATACTTTCGGGCGAGACTCTTTGAAGACAACTATCTGAAAAGAAGCTGGGGGGTGGGGAGGGAGAAACAGACAAAAGCATCTTTTGGACCATATAAAATTGGAGGTAACCAGATGGTGCTGGTTTCCATTTCACCCCTCTATCTAGCCCCAACATTGTGGGTCACCCCCTGACTGCACTAATCAGAACTCTATTGAAAGAGACGGCTGTGTGCATTTATTGGAAATCGAAGAAATCACTACAGAAACAGTCTCCAAAACCCAAAGATAATCCTGTAAGCTGACCAGTATCAAGATCTGAATACTAAAACATACAAATCCAAATTTAGATACCTCTATGATAATTTTAGTAACAGTGGAATGTGTTACTGTATAGTATCTCTGCTTCTAATGCATAAAAATGAAAGAAAATCTAGTTTTCAACATCATATTCCCACTAAAACAACTCGCAATCAATTAATGTTGTCAGCAGCAAAACTCAATTTTCTCCCCTGCATGTGGAGGTGAACGTACAGAACAGATTGATAATTCCCGTTGCGAGTGTGGCTAAGTGTTCCTAAGCAACCTTGCTCCATCATCTTCTCTGACAAAAACAAGGGAAAGAGTTTGAACTGCAAGCTGAGGGGGCTCTGAATACTAATGACGAGGCAAGGGAGGAATGCTTCATTACTGACTTTGGAGAGAAAAACAGGAGCAGCTTCTAGCTGTAAATAAATTCTAATTAAACTTAGTGTGCAGCTCGTATGGCTGCACCCAATCCTGCAGAGGAAGTTCCTTCACTGACTGGCCATTCATGTGAGCTGGGCTCATTAATACACTTGTATTTTTAGTTTAGCAAATGATTCGTGTGTGTTTTCTGGAAATTACTTGGAGGAGAAACCTTCCAAACATGTCCATTTATTTGCCGTGGAATTTGTTTAATCCTCTTAGGAGCATTTAGACTGACAACATTCTTAAATTAGCATCTTTGCCCAAGAGACCTTTCTAGTCACATGCACTGAACTATATGACAACCCAGAATCAAAATTAAAAACATTTCCACGGCTGGTCATGCTGCTGAACACCGCAGAGCAGAGCAGAATGAATCCAATTTGCGTGAGAATCAAAGATGTTTTTCTGCTCACACCCTTTTCCTTCTCTGCCCTAACCCATCACTGTTTTATGAGTATTATGACTCATCTTCTCTATCTGTAAAACAGGAATGAGAAATCATTTTTCCCAACAAAAACTCCATAGGACTACCAGAAAAATATATATATATGTATATTTTTAAGTTTTTAAAATCAGAGTGTTATGCTGTTCAGAGATATAAATCATTTATTTAATGTGTCAACTGATACCAAATTAAACTTTTAAAAAAATATATAACACCTCCTCAGAATACTTCAACTGTGCGATAAAAATATGAAAAGAAAAATTTAAAAGAAAAATCTTTTAACTAATCATACTCTGGGGACACCAAAAAAAAAAAAAAAAACCTGTTGAGAATTCAGATTTTTTATATACACAAGCTAAAAAAATATTCCCAGTATTGAATAAATTTTTATTTCTTACTTAAAAATTCTTAAAACATGCCACTTTTGGGGCGCCTGGGTGGCTCAGTCATTAGGCATCTGCCTTCATCTCAGGTCATGATCTCAGAGTCCCGGGATTGAGCCCGGCATCAGGCTTCCTGCTTTTCCCTCTCTCACTCCCCCTGCTTGTGTTCCCTCTCTAGCTGTGTTTCTCTCTGTCAAATAAATAAATAAATAAATAGTTTTGTTTTTTTTTTAATGCCACTTTTCTTAAATCAAATGAGAAGGTATTCCCATGGCAAAGAACAATAAAATTATCAAAGACTACATTTTTAAAAACAAGAGCAACTAATACTTTGCCAAGCACTAGGCTTATCATCGAGATACATGATCTCATTTTAACCTGACAAGGAAGGTGAGTTCCATTAGCCCATCTAACATATGAAGTAACCAAGACTGTAGGGCTCACATATCAAGTACTTGGTGGAACCAGGATTCAAACCCAAATTCTATGTCTACAAAGCCCATGCCTTTACCCACTCACAGTCAAAGTTTCCAACTTTCCAAATGCACTCAATCCCTGAGGTAACACACTTGCCTTACATTTCTAAGAGTTATCAGTATGTACTGAACTACATAGGCTAATCAGGCTCTTGTGTGGGCAAAATTTTTATTTTCTGATTTTTCTGAATCAGTTTAGGTTGAACTTATACTGTTCATGGAACAAGTTTCTGAGGTAGACAGAAGGGGGGAAATGTGCTAAGCATGTACAATTTCAAGAGCTCTGATTAATCAAGAAAGCAAATTCCTGGGGCTCCTGGGTGCCTTGGTTGGTTGGGTGACTGCCTTCGGCTCAGGTCATGATCCCGGAGACCCGGGAGCAAGCCCCACATTGGGCTCTCTGCTCGGCGGGAGGCCTGATTATCCTTCTCTCACTCCCCCTGCTTCTGTTCCTTCTCTAGCTGTATTTCTCTCTGTCAAATAAATAAAATCTTAAAAAAAAAAAAAAAGAAAGCAAATTATTAAACCACTTTAGCAACATCCTTTTCAATTATCCTTGATATCCACTCTCAAAAGGGTGTGAGTCAAACCAGCTCTGGGGTCCCTAGAACCTGCCTGCAGCTTTGCCTTCCAACAATTTACCCCGGATGACCTCAGCTTCCTCACCTGTGAAATAGGTATCCTACTTTGAAGTTTTTGTAAAGATGAAATGAAAAAAATAAATGTAAAAAGGCTAGTTAATTACCAGACAGTGGGCACTAAATAGTAGTTACTGTTTTCTCTCAAGAAGTTCGTTTTAAATATCCCAATTAAGCATTCTTGACAAAATCTCAAAAACTGCTTCAATCTGTTTACTAAGAATTGTAAAATGAAATGAAATCTCTTTCTAAATAACTGCATGTAGGGGACACCTGGGTGGCTCAGTTGGTTAAATGCCAGCATAGCTCGTGTCATGATCCCAGGGTTCTTGGATCAAGTCCCAGTATGGAGCTCTCTGCTCAGTGGGGTGCTTGCTTTTCCCTCTCCTTCTGGTACTCTTCTTCGCTTGTGCGCTCTCTCTCACTCTTGCTCTCTCTCAAATAAATAAATAAAATCTTCTCAAAAATAAAACAAATAAATACAAAGTTCTATCTATTCCCCCTTCCTTTTTCTATTCCTGGCTATTATCTTTAAAACCTATTCTAAAAACCTGGAACCTGCCATATTCCAATTCCATAAGCTTGAAATCCTGATCAAGTAGGGGCACATATTTGTACTGTAATTCAAAAAGTAAACAAAGATTACAGTAGTAGAGATCCTTACAGATACAAAGTGTTAAGGACACTTTCCATAACTTCAGAACAATGACAGCTGTCAATAAAATGAGATACATACTATCTGAATGTAAATAAAATGGAATGTAATAGAGGTTGACATTATGTGCTGACTCATAAGGAGTCTCCATCACCTCTCCTTGTCTGACTTAAGTAATCTAACACACTTATTTAATTTCTAAAAGAAAATGTAGAACATGGTTAGAAAGTAAAAGTAATATCTTCCTGTTTCAGTTTTGTCCCCCTCACAGATTCTATGGTTAAAATTATCTTATATATTTGAACTCAAAATATACTTAATATCAAACATTTCTTGATTTAGATTCCTTTTAAAAAAGATAATAAGCACCATAGTTCTTAAAGATAGCATTCTTAAACATAAATTAACATTTAGGTGGGATTCTTGGGAAAATATGTTCTAGAATTTTTTTTAGCTTATTTTTTTACAGAAGCCATTGCACAGATGTTTAGAATTTCAGAAATAGAAGAAAACAGTATTTTAACTCAACCTCTTATTTTAAATATAAAGATTCGGAGGCCTCAAAAGACACATCGATTTGTCTAATTTTAATAGGAAATCTAGAACGAAGATCCAGGGCTTTGAGAAAACAGGACTCGCTCCCTCTTAAAGTACAGGTGAACGGGATAAAAACAGATGGCGGGGGGAAGAACCGGACATGCTGGGGGTCTATAAGAGGTAACAGTGGAAAGGAGGGATTTTACTAGTTATGGATGAGAAATAGAATCTCACAATAACATTATGGGCAATCCCTCAAGTGCCTAAAAACTACTATTTAGCATGCCTGACAACCGAAACAAGCATGAGTTGATTCATTCGCTAACTAGAAGGCATTCTTCATAACACAGCAAGCTGTTTTCACATTAGCTCTGCAACTAAAGGAATATAAAGAACACAAAGCTGATATTAACTATTTAAAAATTTACGCCAAGAACCAAGGAATTCCCCAGTAGAAATATAAAGAGTTGCTGCAAGTTTCATTATGGGGATTTATTGCCAATTCCGTTGTCTTAAAAGCTGTACTATAAAACATATTGTCCTTTGCTGTTCCAGATCACATTTGAAAGAAATAATAACTTTCTTAAGAGTGTTTCTGGAATTTTCTTCCACTCTGTAAAGCCAAATCTTAGACCCTTAAAAAAATGGCAAGCTGGCATTTTGCCCACTTTTCTCTAGGCAATTTTTACTTCCATTAAAGAATAAAGGGGGGCTGGGAATCATCAAGTTGCTTACATTTCCTCCTGAAGACTTTGGAAATAGTGTGGGAGTCAGAAGCAATCCAGAAATCTAGTATTAGGGTTACTGGTTAGAGACTTGTGAGGGACACCTGGGTGGCTCAGATGGTTAAGTTAGTCTGCCTTTGGCTCAGGTCATGATCTCAGGGTCCTGGGATCGCGCCCGCATCAGGCTACCTGCTCAGCAGTGAGCCTGCTTCCCCCTCTGCCTGCTGCTCCCCCTGCTTGTGCGCTCACTCACTCTCAAATGAAAAAATAAAATCTTAGAGATAAAAAAGAAAGGAAGGAAGAAAAGAAGGCAAGCAGGCTTGTGAAAACAAATATACTCTCCAATATCGACTTTTATCCACTCACTTAGATAAAGACATATATAAAAATATGTAGATATATACATATCTAATACATATACCTAAACTATCTGCATCTTACACGCAGAGTAGTTGGTCACAAAATCTTAACCATTATAAACCAACTGATATAATAAGCCCAGAACAAATGAACTGACTACACTGAAGCATCCTCATTACTAGCTAAGCTGCTGTGTCATACCCTACATGTGACAGAGCCTGAGACATGCTGATACCGACACCCATTCTTCTCTTCCTCCACACCACAGAAACCCCGATCTTTAGCTCAGGAGTCGCGCACTTGCCTCACAATAAGCTGTTTTCTCATTAGCCCTCTAACTAGAACATGATAAAAGTAAGAAAGCTGTGCGGCACTTCACAAAACCATCCTAACAGGGAAACCAGGTGCCCTTTAGCTTCCCTCCTTTCTGCTGCCCGGAACGTGAACCTGATGGTTGATGCTCAGGGGCCACCTTGGACCATCAGCCGATGTGCTAAAGGATGACCCTCCCGTGAGGCAGGTGTGTGGTTCTCTGACCCCGGGGCTCTCTATCATACACACCAGCACAGACTGCTGACTGCTTGAAGTTTTAGCCTGTTTCAGCCACTACTTTTTATTTGGGGGATCTGGGGTTACGCACAGCCATACTTCATCCTAACTAACAGGTAAAAGACTGAACAAAAAATATCTATAACAAGAAAGAGATCTGAGTTTTTGTTGTAAGGCTATTAAAGTTAACTCAAGTTTAGGGATATGCCAGTGAAACAATAAAACTAAACAGAAAATATATAGTTGCCCTTGTGAAAGGGATATCCAACGTATTCTGCTTTCCAAAGTTAGTCAAAAAAGCTGCTACTCTAAGTGAGAGAATCAGAGACATACATGCTCCCTGTTTTCACTGTTACCTACGGGTTTTGTTCTGTTTTCAGCCTTCTGAAGGATGAATGAGACTGCAACTCAGTAAAATATGTCACAAGTAGTTTTTATTATTTAGAATCCTTGTCATTTCTGTCCCTCTGCATTCTTGAATGTTCCACCAGTTAATCAGCCAAGCCTTCTAAATTGAGGAAACAGAGCTCAATCAATCTGCTCTTAAGAGTTAAGAAATAGACCTTAAAAAGCATAATTGGGAAACCTTATCTTCCAGAGGTCATTCAGAGATGAAATATGAGAATATATGTGAATCTACTTTGTAAACACTGAAGTACAATACAAAGGATATTAGTATTGATTCTCTGTTAAAATAATCAAGAAGGGAAAACAGAGCATTTTCCCTACCAGGAGAACATACTTTGCACTTTTCTATCACTTTAATTCTCCACAGGTTTCTATAAAACCAATGTTTAAAAAAAAAAAATCCATGTAAATTAGGGGCTAGTTTTAATTCCTTCATCTCCACCTCTTTAATTCATATCAATAACACTACCATTTCTAGATATTTTATTTATTAGAGCCTTTAACATACAAAATCATACCATATGACAAATTCTTAGTACCACTCAGGTTATAAAATCTATGCTTGATAAATAAATTTAAAGATATAAAGATGCCTGGCATGCCTACTCACTTTTCCTATTATTTTTCAAACTATTATTTCTTCTTGGTCCAAAGCAGACACGCATTTGTTGATGTGAGACTCTTTAAGTCAAAAAGGCAACCTGTTATTCCTTAGAGACTGAAATCTTGTCCTCCTCATTGTCCATGTAGACATAATACCCCTCACTGGTTCCGAAAATGAAGAATGAACTGATGTCTCAGAATATTCCAATGTAAAGCTGTTTCCAGTGTAAGGAATAAAGCACTCTGTGCTTAGAACAAAGACCCATGGGTTTCAATTGCATTTCAGCCACTTACTATCCATAATGCATTTGGTAAGACATTGCAGCTTCTCTAAGCTTAAGCCTAAACATGTATAAAATAGGGACACTATCTATGACTAGATGCATTCAGATTCCTTGGCCCCACTTCATCGTTCTCAGCAGTTGTGCTCAGCACTTAAGGAAGAGAGATACACAGTGTCCAAGTAATCTAAAAGCTGAGTATCCTAATAATTCATGTGCAAACAAATGTCATCTAGCTCCACAAATTTTCATGTGTGTCTCCTTTTTCTTTTTCCCTTTTTATTGCAGTAGAAGTTCTTGGTTTGCTCAATCACAATGCCATCTAATGATGGCATTAGATGAGTTAACTGAGTAACTAAGTAACTAAGCTAGTAAGTAACTAAACTGGAAAAAAAATAACAGTATTCTCAGATTACTACTTGATTTATCATATAAACTAAAAAACTTAGGTTAATTGTACTTTAAGATCATATATAATTCACATAATAATCAATGGTCATTTTACTGCCCATTTCCTAAAATGGTTATCTAGTCACTAGGTTTCCCCTCCCTGGATCCCATGGTTTTGATGAGTTCTCTCCAGATACAATAGTTAGCTTTTTGCCAAAAAGTCTCTTTTGCCTGCTGCTGTTATATTAAACGTGCATGTTTGACCCTAGAGGTTCATTTACATGAGCACTCATTAAAAAAGACAAACAACTGATACCTGTAGATGCCATTAATATGCTGTTTTGCTAATTCTTCCAGATCATTAAAAAACATATACACATTATCTTGGGATTCTCTTTAATTTGGTATGTTTCCAATAAACATTACCTCTTTGGACAGTTTATTAAACATTCATAATTTCTTTATCCAATTCAGTTAATTTGGTATGTGAGAATTCAAAAAAATTACTTTCTCAAAATCATGATATTTAACATCTATAGCCCTTTTTTTAATCAAGTAATTCTATAAAGCTATCAAGGAAAGCAATCAGGTTTTTGTATGATGATTACTACTTTAAATCTTTGGTCCTGCTTCCATTATCGTATAGATGTTTACACATTCTTAATAATGTTATTTCATCAGTCTATTAGGAATTGAAATTAAACTAACTGGATGCTAATTTTTCTTTTTAAAAACAACATACTAAATTTCCCCTGATAATTCTTCATTATTTCTAGTACCAAAACCCAACACTTTTTCCTCATGTTTCTTTTTTTGTGGGGCGGGGGGGGGGGGGGATCTCTCAAAGCCTACAGATAGCACCCACTCCATTGGAAGACAGAGATGACCATGGCAGACAGGTATGATTCCAGATCACAGAGCACATATACTACCTATCATTCAAATTTTTCTGCTTTCATTGCTTAAACTCTTGAAGGTTTTTGCCTTTTGTAAAATCCCATAACACTACGTAATTTTTTACAAAGTGTTTAACAGCAAAAATTGTTTATTGTTTGTATAAAATGGGGAAAGGTGCTTGCCTTTGTTCACTTAAGCCTAAACTAACTCTAGGGGGCACACACAGTCCTTCTAAGAAAGGAGCTGAATAGCTTAGAGATATTACTTATAACTTCTAAATTTTTGAGCTGTGTTAATACGTCATTCATAAAAAATTCCAAACCTAGAGAATCAGAATCCTCCAAAAGATATTTGGGGGGAGAGGAAGAAACGGACCTATGCTCCCTAAAATCCCATGATATTCAAATATTCGTGAAAGGAAAGTAGATTATTATCAGCAAGTGACAATTACTACCTTAATGCAGCTTTGTTTTCAGTCCCAACTGAAGGATACAGAAATAGGATACCTGGAAATGAAGATATGAGAAATAAGGTAGATGGAACCAAGAATATTAAAGAAGTAATGACCCTATGGAAAGCTGATCATTTTCTTTGAAATAATTACTTGTTTAAAGGAACTCAGTGTCAAGGATTTGGAAAAGCACCAAGAGGCAATCAATCTAGTAGGATGAGTAGGAATAAACCTCAGACCATTTTCATCATACCTCAAATTTCTCCTTGGGCTAATCTTATATGAAAAATATTTCCTTGGCTTCCAGAATTATATGCCTGCACAGTTCCTTAGGGTAGGGAAGGGAGGGAGGAAGGAAACAGGACAATGGGGAAACAAGGCCAATGATGCATGATTCAGCACTTTGGTATACTTGTTTCCTATAGAGAAAAACTGACAAATACATGTGACTCTGTAACCCAAGCATTTTAAATCCATTTTTGTATCACTATTATTATTATAATGATTTTCACTTCAGAAAAATGGAACGAATTTTGCTTCCAGAGTTAAATATTACCATTAAAAAGCAAGTACAGTGTTCTCTCAAGGACAAAGAAGAATCCTCATCATCTGGGAGAGGAATTCTTGTGTCATGGCCTAGATTCCTTTGAAACTTTCCAAAGGAAGGACAAGTCACATTTAATAACCACTGTGGTGTTGCTGGTGATATTCTGTTTTATACACAAAGATAATTAGAATGACAGGAGCAACTCACTTTATTCATAGCTCCTGCATACTAACATTTCCCCGTGTTCTGAGAGAAGCTTTGTGCAAACACCATGTATAACCATGATTAGTTAGAAGTAAAAGGATTTTATCACTGGCCCATAAAAGTAATCATTTTACAAGCCAATGTGAGTAAGTGCCCTGAGATGATTTCCTTTAGCGCTCTGACAACCAGCTCAGCACTGGTTCCATGGGCTTGCCCCTGGAATTTTCCACCAGGGCTCCATACGCTCGGTCCGGTGCTCTGCTAGTAGTCTACAAAGTAGACTTTGTAGTCTTAAAATTCTTAATCATTTTTGAGCAACGGACCCACATTTTATTCTGCACTGTGACCTGCAAATTGTGCAGCCGTCCTGGTCCTGCTTCTCAGGGTATGATGTGAGGATCCAAAGCCATCAGTATCACCTGGAGAACTTGTTAGACCCTGGTTGTCAGGCTCCATCCAAAACCTCCTGAACGGACATCTATATCTCAAGGGGATCTTGACAATGTTAACACCAATGTTAGAGTAGGAGGACTACTGCTCTATTGGAAGTAATTCTACATTAAGATACAAAGAATTTCCAAAAATACCATGCATTCCTGGGTACATGGCAAATGATTGAAGAATCAAGCAACCTGTGAGATTAAACAGTAACTAATGAAGTGAAGTATTTTGTTTTGCAGAAATCGATATGGGGTGCCTGGCTGGCTCAGTCAGTAGAACATGTGACTCTTGATTTGCGGATTCTGAGTTCAAGCCCTGCACTGGGTCTAAAGGTTACTTAAAAATAAAATCTAAAAAAAAAAAAAAAAAAAAAATCAATATAAAACATTTGGTCTATTCCCTTAATTTCAGGGTCCTTCCCTTAAATTCATTTAACAAGAGTTTCAAATCACTTAAGAAAATACATGTGGTACTATTAAAGGCTATTTGTTTTCCCCCAAAATTCATATGATGAAGTCTTCTTCCAGGGCTTCTGAATATGATGTATTTAGAGAAAGGGTCTTTGGTTTTTTTTAAAGATTTTATTTATTTATTTGACAGAGAGAGATCCCAAGTAGGTAGAGGCAGGCAGAGAGAGAGGAGGAAGCAGGCTCCCCGCTGAGCAGAGAGCCTGGTGTGGGCCTCAATCCCAGGACCCTAAGATCATGACCTGAGCCGAAGGCAGAGGCTTTAACCCACTGAGCCACCCAGGCACCGGACAAAGGGTCTTTAAAGGGGAAATTAAGTGAATATAGGTTTCCAGGATGAGCTCTAATCCAAAATGGCTGCTGTCCTAACAGGAAGAAGAAACTGCGACACAGATACCCACAGAGGGAAGACTGCCAAAGAGAGAGGCCTCAAACCAACAACCCTACCAACACCTTAATCTCCAGAACTGTAAGGAAGCAGGCTTCTGCTGTTGAAGTCACTCACCTGTGGAACTTTGCTGTGGCTGACCTAGCAAACTAACACATTGCAAAAAAACAAAAACAAAACAAAGCATGTCAAAATACAGTTTCTTTCTCTTTCTGACAATGTCCATGAACTATCAACTTTCAATGCATAATTCCACTAATGGAGAAATCATATCCAAGTGTTGTTTTTCAAAATTCTCAATTGGTCCGACATATCAGAATCCCCAAATGATTCCATGTGTGGGAGTCATACGTCAACACAGCAACACGGATTATTTCCTCATAATTCCTAATGGCTACACACCTAGAAATTGTAAGCAGAAGAAGCAGGAAAACGACAAGAAGTCATCTTAAGATGGCCCAATGCCAACCTCTATTTCTGCCACTGAGACAGATTGTAAACATTACCCAACCAGAATCAGTTCATTCATTTACAAAATGTATACACAAACTTAAGAAATTTCATATACTTACTTTTCCATGAAAACAGCCAACTGCTGTTCCCACTCTGGGTTTTACTAACATAGACATAATTACAGCTTATATGAAAAACAATCTCAGCAGAACACCCTCCTCAATCTTCTGGTAATCTTTTCTCCATCACTGCAGATGGGAAGTGGGTAACATTAGCCAGGGAGGTTCATATGCTCATGACAACTGGGAGTACTGACCAACCATTCACCAAATCTAATTTAAAATTAGTGCTATACGGGGAACAAGGTTCAGAACATCCACTCAAAGGGTCCTAGAAATTGTGAGTAATCAAATGTGACCCTGTATTTATTTCTTTCTAGAATACCTGCAAAGTTGGCTGGGTGGTTTCTCTGTTCTCTCCTCATTTCCAACTTTCCCCTTGCAGGACAGAAGAAAGGAAAGACACAATCCTTTACTTGAAAACTGTGATCGTAAATAACTCACAGTTGACTACGTTTTCACTGACTCATAGCGAAATTCTGTTACTTATAATTTTAAAACGGAGGAGGGGGGGAAGGGTGTTATAGTTGGAAATTCAACTACATAAGAGCTAGGAAAACACTAACTTTGATTTTTTTCTGTTAGCAAAGACGAAGTCATCATCAAGAACACCAATAAACTGTCCAGTAAGGCAAGTTTAGACACTTGCCCTAGTTTGCAGAGAATCACTCCTAAAATGGTTCCTAAAAGCAAAAACTATAGATAGGAATGTTCACAGAGTATAGATGTGTCCCTGATGGTCTCTCCCATAGAAATCCAGCCTCTTTTAAACATAAATGAGCTAATCTTTAAACCCTGTGTTTAGGAGTAGCTGGACTAGGAGAAGACACTTCAGGCAGAGTATCCAGATGCCTTTTAAAAAAAAAGAAAATCTCTGTCATTATTGTGGTCATTTATTAAATCTCCCCCACCTCTTCCTCCCTCCACTCCTAGCCCAGAGACTAGTGTGTATTGGTAGGATGGTGATGATACAGGGCCAAGAAGGAGGAGAAAATAAGCCCCACACACCTTTCCAGAGGCCCCTAGCTTCAGTCATCATCCTATCCGAAAGTCTCTAACACACTCTACTTTTTTCATCCACCTCCAGTAATAAAACAACCATTTCTCATTCAAAGAATAAATAAATCTTACTTTATCTCTCTGTGTGCCGAACAGTTCTCTACTGTCAAATGCTTATATTATTAATGTCATCTTTCTGGGTTTTTTTATTAAATATAAATGGAATGAATAAGGGGAAGTGTACATGTCTTCATTCATTCCTTCATCCAAACAACATCTGAGCATCTACCATATGTGAAACACCACTCTACACACAGGGGATACACCAGTGAGGCGCACGAGATGCTACTCTCATGAGTTTACATGACACTAATGAGTTGGTATCAGTAAAGTAGGAATTTAAAAAGGAGGATGCGATGCAGAATGACTTGCTGATCAGGAAAGATGTCTCTGAATGTTAAGACTAAAGACAAGCCCCAAGACAAGAAGGAGCCCATGGTTCTCAAACTGCAACTGAAGGAACAGAATTCCCAGCAGGGAGATATACTAGTGCAAGACCCCACTCTAGAAATGAACATGGTGGGTTCAAATAGCAGAAAGATATCCCCTGTCACTAAAGTGTGGGTGAGTAGAGTAAGCTGAGGGAGACTTGGCCAGGGTCAGGAGATTCTGAACTCAGCATGGCCAAGCTTAAAATCTGAATGTGCCTGCTTTGGGGACAAAACAATACAGTCATAATTATAAGAAACTGTACTCTATGCTACAGTGGGCATAAGATAAAATGGATGGTGATGCAAGCAGAGAAGCCATGGGGTCACTGTGCCAAGGGAAACACTGACAATGACCTGGGACACATAGTGACCACGATTTCCAATATAGTCCAGTTAGCAAAATCATGATTAAGGTTTTCACTCCCAGATTCCAAACTTTCTCTTCCTAACCTTTAGTTCTACCACAGACCCAACCTTTAGGAACCCCAGACTATCCACCAAGTTAAGAAGAAAAATCCTTGGGCGCCTGGGTGGCTCAGTGGGTTAAAGCCTCTGCCTTCAGGTTATGATCTCAGGGTCATGGGATTGAGGCCCACATCAGACTCTCTGTTCAGCAGGGAGCCTGCTTCCTCCTCTTCTCTCTGCCTGCCTCTCTGCCTACTTGTGATCTTTCTGTATGAAATAAATAAAATCTTTAAAAAGAAAAAAAGAAAAAAAAAGAAAAATCCTTATCCTTAATTCAAGGCTCTCCACAAAAACAGACCCAGCTTATTTCTCCAGAAATCCATAGGCACCACTCCCAGTGAAGCATTACACTCTCACTCTTTCTTCATACTACTGAGAAGTTGCCTAGACTCCGTTACCTGAATAGAACTGGCACAACCTCCCTACCTTGAATCACCTGGGACATCAATTTTATCTCTTTGGGTGGCAACTAAGGCAAGGATAGAAGTTACAACACAGACTGAGTCACTGACATACCCCTTTAGCCAGAACACTAGGATGCGTTCTATTCCATCAGCATTCTATCAGAATGTTCCACATAACATTCAGATAGAGCCTCCTACGCAAAGCCTACTATGAAAGCCTACCATGTTCTAGGCAATACATAAAGAATGCCATTTATGTCATTGTATTTAACTGTCAATTCAATGACCTAAGTATAAAAACGCATATGAACTAAGTCTCAAGAGATAAAACTGATCCAAAGTAACACAAAAAGACACTGTGAGAATGAGACTTCCCTAGGATCCTGGACACTGCTTCTTCCCATTCCCATTACACTCATTCAATAAATGGTTACCAAATACCTACTCCAGGCCAGAAACTGCTCTGATCCTACAGATGCAAAAGGGAATAAAAGGAAAGACAAATGGAAGACGCATCCTACTGTAACTTTTTAAAAGACATGTGCAGAAAGACATAATTATGTTATTAATGTGGGTTTGAGGCAAAATGCTATGGGGTAGAGAGTAGAGGTTGGAAGATAATAAAAAAGCAAGATAGTAAAAGAAGGAAATGATGCATGGGAAAACTAATGTTTGCATGATAGAGGTTCATAGCCTAAGTAATCAAATTAGAATAAATTCTGAACCTGCTTCAAAAAACATTAGGTGCATTATACACACAGGCATACATACATATGTGTGTGCATATATATTTAAAGGTTTTTTTTTAATTCAGTAAGTAGTTCTTAATCACTACTTTTTTATTGGGTGTGTAAAATAAACATTACAATGACAGGCACAAATATGCCATATTGATAGTCACCACCAAGTTAACACACTGTTATGATATAGAATGTGTATCATTTGTAACCAGCTCTTTAGAGTAACTAGCACCTGCACACACACATACAGCCCCCAGCACTGAACCTATAAATCATGGAATACCTCAGAGCTATTAGAAAACATTAATTCAATTCCTCAAGCTAAATTACATTTCACAATTTCCATCAATGGGCTTGAATAGAACCTTGAGATGATTAATGTTTTATCAGCGATTACCCAGACAGGGGAACAGAGAGCCTGCCATTTCGAATTTAGGATGTTAGTTCAGTACCACTGATGAAGTAAAGACCTGAGCTATCATCTGTATGAGCATTATTATTTAAATTTAATAAAAACTTGAAAAAGTTTAACTTATTTAGGAATTCATTTCTGTCACTTAAGACTTGATATTGTTGTGGGGGTTTTGTTGGCTTTTTTTTTTAATTCCTAAAAGCCAAGAGACGAAGATTTTGAGAAGCCTTGGAAATCTCAGGGTTAAAAAAGATGGATAATTCTATGATCTGAGCTCCAGAAAGAAATACTGGGGCATGGTTTCACAAGCTTCTGCTACTCAACTGTTTGAAGATAAGCCATTCTTCATGGATTTACATGTATTATATAGCCTACAATTATGACTTATGCCTCTTCCCAAGCCCTTAAGTTGTAGCTTTCTTTTCTACCTCAATGGGAGCAAAGAAAAGGTTTATTGCTTTAACAGTCAATCGTATGTCCTAAGGACAATAGCGAGCACAGGGAATTGTTCTGTTAGTAAAGACTTTCTGTTCAATCAAAGCATGCTATTTGAAGGACCTAATATGTGTGTAATTAATTTGTAAAAATAGCATCTTTGAAATGACCCACAACTTACACTTAATTTAATGACTATTACATTTAAACTTGTATTTCCAACTTCTAGAAAGCCTTAATAACATTGTATGCAGTCATTTCTGTTACACAAAAATGAACTTAGATGAGCTTCTCCAAGATTTTTCTTAACTTTATGACCCATTTATACAAATATACATATTTGTATTAAAATACTGTAGTCTGTATTGAAAAGTTCTTCACACTCTGGCTTTCCTAGAGACCAGACAAATTCAAGAATGCAGACTAAGTAATCTCAGGCGTGATAAAGATAGAATTAGCCTATTCAAAAATCTTGAAGGCAGATGAGGGGCTTTAAAAGTGGGCTTTAAAACAAGTCAGATGTAAGCTTTTATCCTCATACTGGCACTTGGATGTGGGGCATCTTGGTAAGGTGACTCTCTGGGCTTTAGTTTCTTTGTTTTAGTTTCAGCACCCCTGGGCTTTTTGCCTCTTGAAAAAAAAAGTGTTTAAAATACCTAGGGCTGGGGCACCTGGGTGGCTCAGTTGGTTAAGCGACTGCCTTCGGCTCAGGTCATGATCCCAGAGACCTGGGATCGAGTCCCACATCGGGCTCCCTGCTTGGCAGGAAGCCTGCTTGTGTTCCCTCTCTGGCTGTGTTTCTCTCTGTCAGATAAATAAAATCTTAAAAAAAAAAAAATACCTAGGACAGAGAAATGCAGATAGTAGACACATAGTAAAGAATACCATTATTATTGTTACATCAATCTGCCTATCAAAAACACTAAACTTGAAGTTGGAGTTCTATAGTTCAAGAATTTATAAGAACTTCTTAAGGCTTAAAAATCAAAATATTCCTTAAAAATATCAGCATGTCAGACTCAGACCACAGTTTGTGAAATTCTGTTTTCCTGGTTCTAGATTTAGAGAAATCAAAATGGCCTCTGACTAAATTTTAAAAGCTCATTCCTGTGGGAGGGGTAAGAGATTTACTTTTCTCTCAGCATGGCAAAGACTAATAAATTGAAAATACTAAATAGTATACAACAGAAATGTCCATTGTGAAATACTGGCATAAGTATTTACTAAATGTCCACTCAGAGTTTTAGAGAAATCCTTTTGACACCTAAAAATAAAAGACTTTTTTGCTTGCAACTAGAACTCTTAAAATCTACTACAAAGTATGACAAACTATGAATACACCCCCATAAAGCACCCTACAAAACACCTCCAGTTTGGCTAAATTTCAAGTTGATTTCATGACGTTTTCTTACTTTTGTTCATAGGTATGCAATGGCATTCCAAATGCCAATTACAGTAATGCTTTTCAGTCTTAACTACTTCAAAAAAGGAGGGTCACTGGTACCACAACTCCATAACTTAGTCACCTTTTAGGAGAAAAATTAGTTTATGTGTGCTGCAGTGTAATAAACTGATCTTTTCCAATGAAACAGACACAAAATAAAATTTTATTTTTCACTTAGTTATTTCATTTCTTTAAGGTTTTATTTATTTGAGAAAAAGAGGGGAAAAGCATGCGTGGGGGCTCCATCCCAAGACCCTGGGGAAGACCCTGGGATCATGACCTGAGCCAAAGACAGACAATGAACCGATTAAGCCACGAGGTGCCCCTCACTTACTTACTTCAAATAAAGGGAGCTCATTATTCAGATTAAAAATATTCTGTCTCAGTTTATGCACTGGAATTATCTTGCTTTTCTTTTTCCTATCTTGTTCAAATGTCAAATAACTGAGGAGGACAAAAAACTTTATTTTACCCTTATGATGCATACCAATTCTTTCCACAAAAACAATTTATAAGTGGAAGTAGATACCACGTTAACCTTTTTTTTTTTTTTTTTTTTTTAAAGATTTTATTTATTTGACAGAGAGAAACACAGCCAGAGGGGGAAACACAAGCAGGCGGAGCGAGAGAGGGAGAAGCAGGCTTCCCGCTGAGCCGGGAGCCCGATGTGGGGCTCGATTCAGGGTCTCCGGGATCATGACTTGAGCCCAAGGCAGTTGCCTAACCAACTGAGCCACCCAGGCGCCCCACGTTAACCTTTAAGAACCAAATTTTGTTCCAATTATTGCTTTTGTTCCCAATATCTAATACAATTTCAATACTATGGAGTCACCACGGATCAGGTGAGATTTGACACATCAGTGCAGATAACCTCAGGGTCACTCAAGTTCGCACGCAACGTTCATCTAACCCTAGTCTTTAACACCCCCCCTTTTTTGGAAAATGTGCTCATATGAACAAAACTGAATATAAACTTTCCTTCTCTTACATACACATAAACTGACAAAACCCTGTAGAAAACGCGAACTCACCCCACAGGTGCCTAGCCCAATTCCAGAGTTGGGAAGATGACAGAGGATAGGGGAAGGTAAGGGCATGTGGATCCTTTCATGCAGCAATCTCAAAGGGCACCAGAGGCTTGCAGTGGCCATTTTTAAAAAATATTACCTCCATCTTAAATCTAGAGAGAGATTGCTAAAGACAGTAGGGACTTTAGACACAAAATAAGAAATTGTTCCCAGCCGTAGAGTTTAAATATAGAGATGACAAATTTTATATCCCGGAGCCAAAGAAATTCCAAGAACGTGCTCTATCAAAGAAATACCGAAATCCCCAATAGTCTCTAGGTTCCTAACAGGAAGGTCAGGGAAAAAGTCCTGGAGTGTTAAGCTCAAGCAATGGTAAGTCAGTAGCTGATAAGCATTCAAGATCATACTAGCGTAGGGAGAGCTGGGAAGGACTTGGACTTCTCAGTCACTCTGGATACGTGGTGACAGCAGGACAGGGCAGCAGAAAGGGCTCCAAGAACCGAGACCCTCAAAGGCTTAACTGTACCTCCTCTTCTATGTTTATAATTTCCTAATATTTTTTTGATTTTGCTTATAAATATTGCTATATATTACATAACATGTTATTTATTTGTATATTTTTTTTGCTTAAAATTATCCCAAAGTTTTAATGGGACAAAAAACTTGTATAGAAAAAAATTTTCACTCTGCTCTTATTTAAGACGTGGCTTCTGAGGGAAAGTAAGTCTAAGAAATAATCTAATTTTCGATGGGTGGGGAAGATTCAGTTGGGGCGAGGTGGAGTATACATGTGGCGAGCAGAAAAGGAGAATAAGTCTCTGGGCACAGGGACCAGGAAGGCACCCTCCCCAGCCACCCTGTCCCATAGTTAATTGTCTGGTAAGCCACGCTGGGAAATCACTGTCCCGGGAAGCATGAAAGCTGACTGGACCTTCGTAAGCAAATAATATTAAATAATTCCTCTTGAAAGAACACACAATTCCAATTTTTCCATTTGGGGGTCAATTACTCTTTTGTTTGGTTATGATTCTAAAGTATTTTGTGACTTTCTGGCAGACCCTGCACCATCTCTCTAAGAACCCAGCAAACCATAACTCCAAAATCTTTTTTTTAACGTTGAAGACATTTATCTACCTCAAAAATGAACTTACAAGTAACAACTATTACCCACAAATGTCCATCTATAAGAGTTGAAAAGAATCTTTGGCTAAGAACTACAGGATGTACTTAATTATGCTCATATTCAAATCATCTACTCAAGACACTGAAAGAGAGAGTAAATTCTAGTATGTTCTCAAAAGCCAGGAGGAATCTCTGAAGTTCCTGAGAAATAAAGGTGGGGCTTAATAAGTAATGTCTGTTGAAAGGAAGAACACAAAGATACAATTATGAAAAACATACATGACAATTACAGGGAAACTGGAATTTTAAATACAAATAAAATATCAGAACATGAAACTGGCACCAGATCAGACTGAAATTAAACTTTCTGCTGTATTACAAGGAACCGTCCACCTGGAATGACATACTTTAGTATTCAAAAGTAAAAAGTAGTGGCGTGCCTGGGTGGCTCAGTCGATGACACATCTGCCTTCAGTTCAGGTTGTGATCCTGGACTCGTGGGATCGAGCCCTGCTTCAGGCTCCCTGCTCAGCAATGAGTCAGCCCCTTCTCCTTTTCCCCTCTGTGATTTCTCTTGCTCTCTACTCTCTCTCAAATAAATAAAATCTTAAAAAAAAAAAAGGCAAAAAGTAGAACATTCGATTCATGTAACATTGTAAGTGTCCAGACCACTTTCTCAATAATACGAGGTTAAAAAGAAGAAGTAGTAGTAGTGAGGGAAAAAAGAATGTTCATACATGGGGCTCTCTTTCCAAAATGTGTATTAAACTGAACTGTTATCAGGCATGCTTCAGTCTACAACAGGCCTTCAGGAATAAATCGAGTTGTACCCCGGCACCAAAAACATTTGAAAACTGTACAAAACAAACAAATAAAAAAACAACCTAGGGTCGAGATCGCGAGTGCCCAGCACGAAGGTCTAAGCTCCTCAGAGCAGCTCCGAAGGCAGGCTTCCAGGAGCCAGCCAGCCCTGTCCCCTCCACAACCAGAACCGCACAGGGACCCATGGGTTTCGAACATAAAACCAGGTCACAGCTTCTCCCTTCACCAGGAAGATCCTTGCTCCTCCCTCCTGCAGCAAAACTGCCTCAAGCCACTTCAGCAGTCAAGTTAAAAGTCTTCCTCATTCACCATCATCACCTCTCTCTTGCTTCCATATGCCCCAAACAAGACAAATCCCACACACACCTGGATTGGATGCTGTCACCATCACTTGGCTCGGAGCCTGACTCCATCCTTACTCCTACCCTAAGTATGGATTGGAATGATCACAGCCGTAACCCATCCCCGGCTAAATGCTCAAATTCTGTCTTAGTCTATCTAAACTGTACACCTGATGTGAGTACACTGTCTGGCACATTAGGGGTAGATGAATAACAGCCCATGTTCATTTAGGCCACACCGGAATCCAAGGCTCACACCATGATCCACTTTCAGTTATCGCTTGTTACTCACTAACCTAATCATGGACTTAAGTCAATATGACAGATATTGACAGTTCACACTTGACTCCTGGGCCGATTATACCAAAACAGGCATTTACAACTAAAGTCTAAACTACCAGGGTGCCTGGGTGGCTCAGTCAGTTAAGCATCTGCCTTTGGCTCAGGTCATGGTCAGGGAGGGTCCTGGGATCGAGCCCTTTGTGGACAAGACAAAGTCGCTACCATCACCATGCTCAACATTGTGCTGAGGTCTTAATGAGTGGGACAAAGCATAAAGAAGAAATAAAAGGTGTGAGGACAGGAAAGGAAGAGTAAACTCTACAGAAAACATGTGTTATTTCTAAAATGAAAAAAAAAATAGTATTGAGTGTTGAGGAGATAATAGAAAAGGAACAGCCATAAATCCATCCGTAGACACGTGTAAGAATGTTCACAGAAGATGTACTCAGAAGAGCAGTGAGAACTGGGCTCAGGTGAAGGGGAGGGGAACCATCTACCCTAGGTACAGGCAATAAGAAGTAGAAGCCAGAGAATTTTGAAACAAAATTTTTTTTCTTAAGTAGGCTCCACACCCAACATGGAGCTTGAATTCACAACCCTGAGATTAAGAGTCCCATAGTCTAGGGCGCCTGGGTGGTTCAGTGGGTTAAAGCCTCTGCCTTCGGCTCAGGTCATGATCTCAGGTCCTGGGATCAAGGCCTGCGTCCAGCTCTCTGCTTAGCAGGGAGCCTGCTTCCTCCTCTCTCTCTGCCTGCCTCTCTGCCTACTTGTGATCTCTCTGTCAAATAAATAGAATTTTTTTAAAAAGTCAGCCAGCCAAGCCACCCGAAACACCTTTAAACACACACACACACACACACACACACACACACACTGAAAGTTAGGCTCCTTTTTATATCACCAATTACTACCAATTTCAAACAGTAATAAAACCTCCCAGGCCCAAAGAATCCTTTTATTGGTCAAAGTTCTAAAGTATTGGTACAGTTACTGTTAAGATTTTTCATATCCAAATCAGCAGGTTTTCGCTGCTGAGCCCGTGGTCAGTAGTGCTTTTCAGCCTTCTTCAGCAATTTCCACGGGGACTCTCGTCACGTTGTTGCCGGACCTCCGCAACCCTTGCCGCCACACACAACTCCGGCTGGAGTAACGTAACGTCCTAACAGTGTGAAATCATTCAACCTCGCACCAGGCACACTGCGTTTCTCCAATCCCCGTGGTTTTACATGGATTTGAATTTTTAAAATGATGGCAGAGTGGCTGCAATAAGAAAGATGGCCGGAGTTATTTCAGTTCTGTCATTCCACGTGGGCTCTTGGACGACTTCTTGGTGTTTAACATTTTTCGACTGGGGGGACATCGTATGAAACTCACTGGAACGATTCCCCAAGAAACAAAAACACTGCAATTCTTGGAATTTATCACAAAATGCGATTCTTATGACTCTCTGCCAAACATATATATATGTTTAAAAATTTTCCTCAACACTTACTTATACAGAGGTTGGTGCTTTATGTGAAAGAAAATTTTCAAAGTCAAAAATTACAAGAAGTAAGTGTTCTTGTTGAACCACCGACAAAGACAGATCAACAAATTTGGGTATGCTACCTACTGAACACAAATACAGGACAGAAATTCGGACCAAGTAGAAGGAGAGAAGGCAAAAACGGCACCAGGTAACGTCCTCCTCAGCACTGTGATGGACAGATACACGGGCAGGTCCACAAGGTGCACTTTGGGGGAAAAACACTTAAATGTAACTAAAACCTACTCATCTACTTCTTTCCTTTTTTTTTTTGTTTTTTTTGTATTGTAGTCCTTTTATAACTGACATGATTAAATACTGGAAATTCACTAACGGAAAATTTTCACCTCATTTCTTTCCTGGCAGTTATTATGTGTTTCGTGTCATAAATATTAATGAGATTCATCTGGCTGTCTAGGAGGGTGGCGTGGAACTGGCCGGTGCTGGGGTCACACACATCAGGCACACCGCTGATGCGAAATAACCCCGAACTGGAAATAATTCAAATGTCCACCAGCATGAGAATGGTTTAAAAAAGCGCCATAATTATACAGAAGGGCCACACAAAAGTAACTCCTGCCGCATCTAACCACCTGAATAAATCCACGAGCAAATGCAGTCAAAAACAGGGGTGTGCATAACATATTACCCCATCTCACCTATAGTGATGAATCAGAACAATGGATGGGGGGCTGACTGCCCTTTGGCAAAATGGGCACAAGGAGTCTTCTGGGCACAGGAAATGTTCTGTGTCTTAAACTGGGTGTCAGTTACATGGGTTTAAAGACCTACATAAAATCTGTTCGGTCCTTCACTATACGTACGCTTATTTTTTTAAGATCTTCTTTACTGTCCATATACGCCTATGATTAGCAGAAAGAGACACTGAGGTTCAAAAAATGTAAAACTTAAAAAATTGTTAGCTATAGTTAAAAGTAGTTGACAAATAGTTGTGCTGCGGTTTTGTTTCTAATTTCAAAACATTGTGTCCTTTAATGTACAGGACAGTTTGGTGGTGAGAGGTTTATGCAAAGAAGAAAGCACTCAAATATCAGAGCAGCAAATGGCTATCGAAATCAAACAGAGTGTACAGGACTTGAGAGAGTATGTCAGAAAAATAAATGTACTTTGAAAATCAGTCTTTGCTGGCAGCTTGTCAAAGTGTCCCGTAATGAAGCAATGGTGCCTTGGTGGGCTGCAAGTTCAAATCAGGAAGGACCACCTACCGAGTATTCTGCAGCTCTGGTATTAATAAAGTTGCACCCTCGTCTCCCTCAAGTGCTCATGTCTGTCCACGACGGCACTGCGCCTCTGGCGGAGAAGCTCCGGCACATTCCAGACAGTCCCCGGGGCCATACTCTTTGCCCAATAACAAATCTGCAAAGATTGTCCCTTCTGCCTAGTTCCCTCCAAATAATGCAAAAAGGAATACAAACAGCAACACACTGAAAAGCAGATGCTCAGTTCAGGATGGGGCATTTCCCTCTGTGTTTAGGGAAACGATCTCCCAGTCCATCAGAGTTCAGAACTCAGAAAAGAACCACCATTATAAAAGCAATTAGAAAAAAAAAAAAAAAAAAAAAAAAAAAAAAAAAAAAAAAAAAAAAAAAAAAAAAAAAAAAAAAAAAAAAAAAAAAAAAAAAAAAAAGAAGCCAAGCAACTCAATGCTTTGCCAAAGATTTCATGACCAGAAGCCATGTGACACCATAGCATATATCCCAGAATAAAAGACAGAAAGTAGATGGAGAAGGGGAAAGTGAGGACAACATGCAAATCGGAAAATATAAAATAGACATGCAGCAGTTGTGAGGAAAAGAGAAAGGTGGACAGATGCTCAGCTAGTTTGGGCCACTGCTCAGAGTTAAATGAAAGACAACAACCAAAAGCATGTGACGTAGAGAAAACCACCCATGTGTTTTCAGTCCCTTCAAGACCCAAATCCTGGAGAAGGGTGCTAACAGTCCAAGGTCCGAGACACATTCAAGAAAAAGAAATTAAAAGACTATCTCATTTTCCCCACAAGACTGCTACCTTGAAATCTTATCAAAAGAGTTGATTCCCTCTTTTCACAAAAAGGACCCCAAAAGCAAAGGTCTAATGTCCAAATGAAATATACCTCTGGGGATTATGAAGCTATTAACTAATCAATAAATGCAAGTAATTTCTCATCAGTCTTGCCAGTTTTTAAAGGAAATCATATACAGATACGCAAGTGGGCAAAAGGTGGCGGGAGCGGAAGATTATAGGGGAGCATGGCAACCCCAAAACTAGGCACAGTAACCACGAGAAAGGAGGGCAGGAGAAAGATGAGGCTGGAGGAGAAATCCAGTTTCCTTCATCAAGGTAGCATCATGCTGTGGAGTAGGATTTCCCAGGATTTCTTTGGCTTACTGGCTTTTTATGGGTGTGAGGAGGTAAAGAAGCTCCATTTCTAAAAATGTTAACACTACCAGTGGGGCAGCCCTACCACAGCTGGGACATGGACAGAGTTGTCCAGATTTACAGATAGATACATTATTTCTGTGGTAAAAAGGCGAACTTGAAAAATGTACTTCAGCACAGATCTTCATCTTTGGGGGCCAATCTAAGTTCCTCGAAAGGCTGACCAAATTTTCTGCACTTTACAGATTTCAAATCTGACAGCTTCACTCCATCCCACCCACAAAGTCATTACTCCAGATACACTAAAACCATAAAAATAGTCCATCATTTTTTCAGATAAATTCACAACACATGCAATCCCAATTTGCAAACAACCCTCTAGGGTACACACAAATGTGCTAAAAACCGCAACGCTTCATAGTCATATCAGAAATAATAGATGAGAGCATTCCCAAGATGAGGCTTAAGTGATGGGTTTTGTGCCAACAATAGGAATTCTTAATGTGTAACAGCTAGAAGAACAGTTGAATAATTAACTTACTTCCTGGGATACTGGGAGAAGAAAAAACTGTGTAAGTGGAAAATAACCAGATTAAAAGAAAGAGATACTCTGTGTGGTACATAAATTGTAATAATTATACAAATTCTGAATGGCATTTGCCCTAGGTGACACCTGTTTTTATAATCCTTTTTCTGCTCCAAATGTGTTGAGAACATGGAGGAAAGGTAAGTTCAGCTTCCGACACCCATCAGACATGTCTGTCATTTGACAGCCCTCAGAGCTCATTCTGCAGTCCAGGGGAGGGCGAGGGGTTAATCAGCAAGGAAGCATCCAATTTGAAGACTTGGGACAGACAAAGCTAGGTCAATCCTGCCCTGCTCTGCTCTCTAGTATTAGAATCAGGAAAGCGCCGTGAGAGAGGAAGCATGGCAGGCTTCGTGGGAGAAGCCCACTCGTGCATTAGCACAGAGCCTCACATTGGATTAAATCGCTCTTGTCAATATCTTGAAATTCCTGATAATTTTTTTTTAACCAAATGCTCCACATGTTCATTTTGCACTGGGCCTGGCAAATTATGGAGCCAGTCCGGAGGAAGAATCTGGTGGTCTCACTGGCCGTTACTCACACTCCGCTTTCCACCACAGCATGCCGTGGAGGCCAAATTGTGTCTCTGTTCCAAAAAATAACAGAAAAGGGCAGTTCGCATCAAAAAGTACCTGAGCATGCGGGAACAGGACACTCTTCAACCAACTGAATCTTTATGGAGACAGTATTAACAGAAATCTACCCTGAGAGGACAGCTAGAAATAGTCCCAAATAAGCTGAAGTGTCACACACAGACTGGTATCAATCATCAAAGGGAAAAAAAAAGAATGTATGTGCAAAGACTAAATAGGAGGAAACTTATAAGGAATATAATGATCACGGTTGAACTACATCCATTCACTAATATATTCATGGAGTTCCCAGCATACACTAGACATGTCAGAAGTTGCTTTGTTGTTGTGGTTTTTTTGACAATGTTGGTAGTGATGGCATTTTGTTTTGTTTCAGCCAATAGTCTTCATTGATTCTGAGTAAAATAAAATTGCCAAATAAGATTTTACAGAATGCAGTACCCAACAGGACACTTAAAAACATATTCATAGCTTTTAGGGCACCTGGGTGGCTCAGTTAAGCATCTGACTCTTGATTTCAGCTCACATCAAGATCTCAGGGTCCTGAGATCCAGCCCCTCTTAGGGGCTCCATACTCAGCAGAGAGTCAGCTTGAGATTCTCTCTTTTCCTCTCCCTCCGCCCCTCCCCACTCCACACTCACTCACACACACTCTCTCTCTAAAATAAATAAATAAATTGTAAAAAAAAATACTCACAGCTTTTTCACTGAAAATATATAAAGTTTATTTATATTTGCAAATTCAGTTAAGTAAACTGTGTGTATAGGAAACTCGAAAATTTTCAATACTTCTATTATTTTAGAAAGTAAGTAGCACCCACTGAAATACCTTCATGTGATAACAGGGAAAAAATGGCTAATTTTCATTGCTTTTCTTTTCTTTTTTGAATTCCTCAGTGCTAAAATCATGAAGAACTTGGGGCGCCTGGGTGGCTCAGTTAGCTAAGCGACTGCCTTCGGCTCAGGTCATGATCCCAGAGACCTGGGATCGAGTCCCACATCGGGCTCCCTGCTCGGCGGGAAACCTGCTTCTCCCTCTTTCAGTCCCTCTGCTTGTGTTCCCTCTCTAGCTGTGTTTCTCTCTGTCATATAAATAAATAAAATCTTTAAAAAAAAAAAAAAAAAAAAACCATGAAGAACTTAAGAGACCTGAAAACAGTTCATTTTTATGTTGCCAGCCAAACGCAGTACTAAAAATGGAAAAAAACATATGAATCTGGAATTAGGCAAAATGGGGATCAGTTTATTCTTGCCTTCATTAATGCTTAAATGCCTATGTAAAGTAAAATTCTGAGGTGGGTGGGGAAAGTAAATTAGAGCTTTCAGAATATTCAGTGTTTGCTAGTTACTTGTAAAACGTTAAGGCAGTACAAATATGAATAATTTCCATCCCAATTCCGTACCTTATAGTAGACATGTTAGTGCCATTACCTGGCCTAGCAGCTAAGTTACTTCACAGTTAAATAACCGTAGTCCTCAAACTAAACATGGAAAGGAAATAAGCAAGTCAAAATGTGAAAATTTCCTGGAAATACAAAATATTTTACAAAAGACATTATCTAATGGAGCATTACCTGAACAAAACTGAAAGGCAGAGCACATTAAACACACCATCAAAAGGAGCACACAGAACTCACCCACGGAGGCAAGCTAGGGAAAGCAGCAGAAGGGAGGACTTTTAGGCTTTCCTAACATCCTTCCAACTTAACTTCAAATACAGCCCAGAACATTAACTAGGCAAATCACAAAATTAATTCCGTTTTCAAAGTTCCTTCTTCATAAACTTCTAATAGGACAAGTCAGAATAAAATTATAAGAAATCCAGAAAAAAACATGGATCTTGGGCCAACCACGAGAATTCTAACACTCCTGAGGTTCAACACACAATTTTTGACAATGAAATTGTGTGTGTGTGTGTGTGTGTGTGTGTGTGTGTGTGTGTGTGTGTGTTGGCGGGGAGGGGGGTTCTAAAACTGATAAATTTATTTTAATTCATGTCCATGAGATGAAAAATAAATGTAATGCCTTACGCTAAAAAATAAGCAGGCGCAAATTGGGTACACATCTATAAACACAGTGTGCAGGATGCCTGGGTGCTGGTCAGTTAGGTGTCTTACCTTTAACGCAGGTCATGATCCCAGGGTCCTGGGATTAAGTCCCACATCAGGCTTCTTGCTCGGTGGGGAGCCTGCTTCTCCCTCTGCCTGCTGCCTCCCCTGCTTATGCACTCTTTCTCTCTCTCTCTCCAACAAAAAAATAAACTCATTAAAAATATATATATATTATATATATATAATATAAACACAGTGTGGAAACAATAGCTAAACACAGGCATAAGCTGGAAATATATATAGCATATGCCCAAGTACTCCAAGGCTGTGTTTAAAATGCATTAAAAATGCAAAAATCAAAAACAATTTAATATATAAAATCCTTTTCCAAATACACCCCAAAATCCTTAAATATATACACATTCTTCCTATCAATCAGAAAGAAATTATCCCTTAGGAAGAGGACATGATTTTAAAACAAACCATGATTTTAAACAAACAAACAAAAATCCAGCCTGAGACAATGTAATGTTTAAAAAAAAAAATAGGTCTCTTTATGCGCTTCTCCCAAATGATCATCATGGCTCTAGAACAATGACAGCAACGGGAGAGGGATGCTGGTGCTCCGCTGGCGCTGCCCTAACTCAACTTTTTAGGAGCTGTGTGCAACCTGGGGCAGGCTATGGGGAAATGATGACTCGTTTCCGTATCTGGAAAACTGGGGCAAGCATTCTTACCCCCAAAGGACAGGAATCAGATAATGGATGCAGAAAGCTTTTTAATTCTGGTGTCCAGTACTGGACGGGAGGAATGGAAACGGTTACTGCTGACCATCACAGCCACGCAGCAAGGTGGGTATCACTGGAATCCCGGCAATAATAGGGGCGTGAGATGTGAGCAATACACCCAAATTACAGATACACCCCAAAATTACAAAGGGGAGGTGAAAGGACTCGACCAGCCCGCCCAATGAACTCATCCTAAATAAAAATGAAACTCAGCTTTTAAAGTAATGTACATAATTCTCCAAGCACCTATACAAAACCTAAGCCCACACAGGTGGCAAGAAACTGGCCAAAGCTACCAAAATATTAATAAATAATACTACCAAATATTAATAAACATGTATGTGTACTTCATGTGCAACACACGAAGTCACCCTTCTCCCCTAAATTTAAAGGCATGCTCAGAACCAACCCATAATTCCTCAAACACTTCAAGCACTTTGAATCATTAATTTATAATCATTTTTGCACTTTTATAAAACAGTGTATAAAGCACAGTAAAGCGATCAAGGAAAGTAAAAGTGTATCCTGATTAATATGTGTGTGTGTGCACGTGTGGACTACTGACACCCGCTTTCTTTCTGATTCTGCTCTTAGTTTTCACCTTTCTTAGAGCTAATTTGTGAAGTTCCAAGATAATAAAATCTTATTTTCATTAAAAAGCAGTCCCAAAACTTTTATGACTTGAAATCTGAGCTCAACAACATCTGTGCAATTACAAAGTATTATCCAGTAGGTCTAGAGCTATGGATCACAAATATATACCAGTAGCACAATGTTAAAATTAAGTTTTATTTCATTACAATCTACTCCCTGAAATACACATGGTCCAGCTTATAATTAATCATAATTATTCAACCCCACATAGCATCAAGAGGATACCAATTGTGTGGCCTTCTTATTCCTTCTGCCTATTATAGGACAGAAAGAAAATTCAGACAATATGGCACCACAGGAAAAACAGACTCATTTCCTGCAGAATAAAGAAAAGGTTTAAAAAATAGCTTTCTATCCAATATTCTATGGGCTCAGCTTCCAAGTTTCTGAGTTTATGAAGGAGATCATTTTGGGTCATTGTGCAAAAACCATCTTGCATCTTTTTTTAAAGCTTTGTTAATTTTTATTTTAAATTTGCTTTTTAAAATTATGTGGCATCACAAGCTACAGGTTTATAATACCAAGCGGACCCTTTTATTAACCACTTATACAAGTCACTGAAACTACAGCAAGCACTAAAAATATACTGCTAGGCCATCCTTACAGGAAAAGTTTATAAACACGGGAACGTGAGAACGTGCACACTCACACACACACATATGAGTGTGTGTGTATTTGCAAGCCAGATCTGGGTTTCAAAGGCAAACAGCTAAATCAGGAGAAAGGAAAAAACAAAAAAACATTCTTCCCCTTTTAAAAACTGTTTCTTCTTGGAAACACTGCTCCTGATATTTTAAGTCAACCAACTTTAGTCATTTGAGTCTATGACCTCTCTCCTTTTGCTCCACTGCCTGGGACAGAGACTAATGCTCTCTGAGGAAGGGGTAGGAACCTCTGGGAAATTATTTCAGAACTGGCTCTGAAGAAGAGTTAATAAGAGCTGAAGCTCTAGAGATTGCAAATTTAAGAACACCAAGAAGTTCTCTATGAGTAGTCAGAAGACTGAGAGAAAAAGAAAAATTACAAAGTTCAAAGAAAATCAGGGTGAGACTCACCCCACCCCCAAAAAAGCAGTAGTGTTCAAGGGTAATAAACTAAGAATGACAGAGTTTATTAACAGAATATCTAAACTTCTAACAAAGAGAAAACATTTTCAATACTGGTTGATATTTTTATGTAACTTTTTAAAAAGAAATTATGTATATTTCCATTTGTCTATAAATAAACTAGTAATTTGGCCCACAGACCAAATTAATCGTTTCACAAACTGAAAGAGCACAAAAGTGAGTTTTCATGAGGAGTTTTAACAGGATGGATTTTGTAAATGTAAATTCACAAAAGGGACAAGCACCTGCAAAGATGACCCGGCTAAACTCCAGAGCCTCAGAGAGCCTGGAGAGATCAAAATTTTATCTGTACATTATTATTCTTAGACACTTGAATTTCTTAGTTTAGATGAAATTATGGGTAGAATGGGTAAAAAAGGTAAAGTGTGTCAAGTGTAAAATGGTAAAATGTAAAAGAAATGGGATCTGGTTAAATTTTTCTAAAACGAAAAACATTTTAGGGGCGCCAAGCTGGCTTTTAATCACAGGGTCGCGAGATCAAGCCCGACACATGGCAGATTCTTTTTTATTTTTTACATAATTAATTCAAAGGGAAAACATTTTAAAGTATTCGCTATGCCTCCTCTATAAACACTGGTACTCAACTACATTTTCTTGTGCGAAAATTATATAATTACAACAGAGGATCCTCAAAACCATGACCTGTCTGTACCGCAACCCTGGAGCAATCATTCATCAATCAATACCACAGCTCCTCTATCACTTCCTTTAATATTTCGGCTTCCTAATCTTTATTTTTAAATGTGAAGAACTTAACATACAGTTTTATTTGGTTAGTAAGTGTTCAGTGAGGTTCTACTAATAACTACCTATAAACAAAGAACAGAATAAAATCCAAAGCTATTTAACGAACGACCTCCCAACATCACAGAATGCACAAATGTCCAAGCGCTTTAGAAATCCTTAGCTTTTCTGAAAATCCAGTGACTCCTTTAAAAAGTGAGATTTTCCACCCCACTTAAAATAGCTTTTCACAAATCTTGGTGACATCAAGTGACATGCTGCACCAGTGAAGCCAGCATGTGAGAACGCTTCCGAAACAGTGACAAAGTAGTCACAATTCATGTAGAAATGAGAAAGTGACGTCTCAGAAAAGGAAGAATAACACTCTGGTAAATGCCTATGGATCCATTTTAAAAGAAAATGAACCCAGAACAGAACAGACCCAAAATGAACCAGATGTATGTTTAAATCAGCAAAAAGATGAGCCATTTCAAAACAGGTAACATTTTAAAACTTCGAACGTCTTTTTAGATATAACATCTCCACGACAGGTTATCTCCAACTGGATCTCCAAAATATCCAACTCTACATGTCCAAGATCGCATCATTTTTCACCTACTCAACTTTTCTGACAGAGCCATTCGCTTTCAGACCCACTAGAGCCGCACACACCCCTCTCCCTCCAAACTCAATTACATGGTTCACACCTCAGTGCGAGGCTAATACTGTAGGTCAACCACAACAGGACTCCAGCCTCCCTTCTGTTTTCACCTATTACCACTTTCCCAAGGTCTGCTACTGTCCACCAGCATGCCCCCCCCCAGTCCTGTAACACAGCTCCTCCCACTCACTATGTTTCCGTAAACAATTTATGGTCTGACTCAACCCCAACCCCTCCTAGCTTCTGCTGTTCCCTGTAGCTACAAAGAAGACAGTGGTACCTCAATGTTTATTGGCACTCGAATATTTACTGAATGAACAAATGGTTTAAATATTCTGAATTTCATTATATATATATAGTCTGTTATTTTCTAAATTTTCTTTTACTTTTTTATTTTACCACCAGAATGACCAAGAATGTGTAGGTTATCTCAGCCATTCTGAGAGAGGCGGGGGAGACACCAGGCTTGAAACGGAGTCACTTGTGCTAAGCCCACATCAGCAGACCAAGACTTAATATCTTAATTCAGCCTCCACCAGCTAGATGGGATGCTGCCCAATTCACAAACCACTGAATAAAGCGAGTAAGATTTTTAAAATTTACTCAGTTGAATTTTGATTTTGCTTTTTAATCACGTTTCAGAAACTGCTGAATCTCCACCCACAACCCATCCTCCCATGACTCACACATTGTCACACAAACAGTAAATGCTCAAATAGTTAATGGAATCTCAGAATATAAATAGCATTTCAGAATCATCCAGTTTAACTACCCATTAAAAATATTAGAGTACCCTCTTCAGTACTGCTGCCACACCCTCTGCTTGAACTCCCTTGCTCCCCTCACTTCCCCCAGCAATCATTGAAAGCTCTGAATTTAGAAAGCTTTTTCTAACACAGGATCCTGGCCCCCTCCTTGCTAGTGTACCGAACAAGCATATCTCTGCATCTGCATTATAGAATGAGCTTCTAGGTTTATCACTTCACTTATTCATTCAGCAAATACTTCCTGAGTACCTACTACAAACTACTATCCCCATGCCAGGCACCAGAAGTATAACATATACCATACATACATACATACATACATACACACACACACACACACACACACACACACACACCCTACCTCTGCAATGACGACCAGGGTCCTCGCTCACATGGACTTAAACACAAACAGAAAATATGGACATTGTTCAGAAACCCACCCATGAAATACATTCCCAGTGCATCAACCACTGGCACACAATACGATCTTGCCTCCCTCGGATCATCTTGACTGCTTGCTCCTACCTAATTTATTACCAAAAATATTTTTGTAGGAAAACACTGTTAGCATCATTAAAAACCAACATATGACTCTTAACCCAAGCAGTTAAACTTGTGTCCATTTGTGATTCAGATTCCATTTCTAGGGGCTCCTGGGTGGCTCAGTTGGTTAAGCGACTGCCTTCAGCTTAGGTCATGATCCTGGAGACCGGGGATCAAGACCCACATTGGGCTCCCTGCTCGGTGGGAAGCCTGCTTCTCCCTCTCTCACTCCCCCTGCTTGTGTTCCCTCTCTGGCTGTGTTTCTCTCTGTCAAATAAATACAATCTTTTAAAAAAAATAAAAAGATTCCATTTCTATTTTTATGCTTTTTTTCCAAGATTTACTTTATTCTGAATTCACTGTCACTTCTAGAAAGCAAGACGTCTTGGTGAAGCAGTTCTCACTCTCCCTCCATTCATAAAGTGGAGGAGAACCCATTTTACAAGTAAAACCTTTCACAGATTCACCATATATAAACCAAAACCAATATTAGCATGAATTTATCTTTTCATTCTGGAATATACATCATTTCTTATTAAAAAGACAATGGAAGAAAACACAGAAGCTGTTTGAGGACCAAAAAAGTTAAGTCAAAATTGGGATGGAGAATTCTATCAACCTTGAAATCCCATTTCTTTCCGCATTTCTCTTCTGTTTACATATCATCAGCTTAAAACGCTCACACATAAACAGATGAAAGTTCACTTTACCATTTCAGGACACTCTTTAATTAATTAAAGTGATTCAAACGCCTGAGAGAGAAGTGAGATACTTCTGATTCAAAGTTGAATCACTAACAATGAACCCGCCCTCATTCATTATTTAAAAAAAAAAAAAAAAAAAAACACCTCCCACAACCCACACCCCCACATTGCCAGGTATTCCCTTGTTTTCACACAACAGAATCGCCTGAACCTTTCCTGGACTTAGTGAGCCTGGGCCCAAGCGCGACCACCATACAGGGATCGGTACCCGTGTACCCGAGGGGGCCAGGGCATGATGTCAGCCTTCCCTCGGCAATGCTGCAATAAGAAAAACCTTTGAACAAACATGACAGGAAAGGCCTTGTCTTCTAAGGCTTGAACATAAAGGTGAACTTAGCAGAACACACTGAAGAATGAGTCGTTTCCAACACGGAGCACGGAGGCACAGCACCTACTTATACATGCCTTCAGGAACACCCTCGAAAATTCCTACGACAGAACCCTAACACCTGTGCACTCAATACGACCGGAAATAAACAGCAGCTTTACCTTCACACCCTTTCACAATCATCATCATGCTGATTTTTTTTACTTAAATACTATACTTTCTAAAGAGATGTTTTTACTCTCCAGAAGTCTTTGTGGCAGATAATTCTGATAAGGATAAATGTAGTCATACTATGTGCAGAAATTTTTAAAAAAAAATTTAGGTCAGATTTTTTTTTCCCCTTACTAAACCTACTTTCCAGGGGACGCTTGGGTGGTTCAGTCGGTTAAAAGCCTGCCTTCAGCTCAGGTCACGATCTCAGAGTCCCGGGATCGAGCCCCATGTCGGGTTCTCTGCTCAGCCAGCAGTCTGCCTCTCTCTCTCTGATCTTCCTCCCCCTTGTGCTCTGTCTCAAATAAATAAATAAATAAAATCTAAAAATAAAAAAATAAAAAATAAACCTACTTCCCAGTACCAAAGCTGAATAAAGATTGTGTACCTAAATATACTCTCATTTGAAATGCATACTGATAAAGTAAGGATCCAGCCCACAGTGCTTAAGTTTCCATCACATTCTGTGCATGCTGAAGAAAGAGTTCTCAATTAACACATGAACCTCAATCATTTATTTAATCATTATTAACTTTTCATACATTTCTTTAAATTCACTAGAAGTGGGCGCCTAGGTGGCTCAGTGGATTAAAGCTTCTGCCTTTGGTTCAGGTCATGATCTCAGGGTCTCAGAGTCCCGGGATCGAGACCCGCTTAGGGCTCTCTGCTCTGTAGGGAGCCTGCTTCCTCCTCTCTCTCTGCCTACTTGTGATCGATCTCTCTCTCTGTCAAATAAATAAATAAAATCTCTAAAAAAAAAAAGAAAGAAAAGAAAAGAAAACAGTATTAAATTCACTAGAAGAATCAGGTACTTCTAATGGTGGCCCTTCCTCTTCTTTCCAGTTGGAGAATTCTACTTAACCCAATCCAAGTTCATATTACATCTGACCACATTCCTTGCTACAAAGACTAGAAATCCTCTAAACAAGGCAGCATTAGACAGACAGAAAGAAAGATACACTATGGAACTTAATTTGGAACACACTCCAAGAACAGAAATCCAAAATCATCACTTATTCTGTAGAACTTTATTTTTTCCAATTTATACATTTTAGATAAGTTGTATATAAATGTCAATTTGGGATTTGCAGACCAACCCTGTTTTAAATTAAAACCCAGAACCTCCAGATACCATGAATTACCATATAGAAAGGATAGCAAATAAGAAAAATTATACGTTTGAAAGAAAATAACGTGGTTTCTTGTTTGAATTTCTGAGAATAATTCTGCATTGTAATTCTCACCTAAAAAGCTAGTGATTTCATCTTTTTTTAAAGCATGAATTACATACTATCTACCACAAGAAAAGGTATTTTTCCCCTTTCTATGGTGGAGAAGAAAAAGTCACATCAGAGATAAAAATGAGTTTGTCTCTGTAAGCAAGCTATCAATCGCAATTAGCCCCTTCAGTCTCCACAAAAACACTGAATACGCGACGGTTAAATGAATTTACTGGATCAACTTCAGTCAGTGGTTTTTAGCTGGTTTACAAAAACAAGAAGCCTATGGAAAACAAGATTATTTTGCTAGGACAAAATGCACACCAGGACTAGTCCTCCAAGAGCTGTGCTTTTTTTTTTTTTTTTTTTTTTTTAATTTAACAGAGAGAAACACAGCCAGAGAGGGAACACAAGCAGGGGGAGTGAGAGAGGGAGAAGCAAGCTTCCCGCCGAGCAGGGAGCCCAATGCAGGGCTCGATCCCGGGTTTCTGGGATCATGACCCGAGCCAAACACAGTTGCTCAACAAACTGAGCCACCCAGGTGCCCCAAGCTGTGCTTTTTTTGTTCTGTTTCGTGTTTTTAGTCCACAGGACACTGACATACTAATATGGTGTCTTATAAGCCTCCTGAAATAATCCCTGGTGAGGAGTGTGAATTCTGCTCTTTCAGGAACTCCGTCATTCATTTCATCTATTTTTACCCCTGACAAATGGACTGTGGTGTTTCCCTTCTTCCAGCCCCCAGAAAGCAGCTGCAGACCTTGTGGCTCATGTGTGAGACTTCGGGGTGTCTGGCCCTGAAGGCAGAGTAAGAAAGAGAAGGAAAGACGATAACGCTACCCCGGGAACACAGGCACCCATATGCATATGGGAATATAAGTGGGGCTTCAACAGCCCAGGCTGGAAAACTGAGATTTCCACCCAGCTGTATTGTTAACACAGGCTGCCGCACAACGCCACCTGAGGCTGTTCCCACAAGTGAAGGAACCGCTGCACCCCCGTCTGACCACAGTTATTTATAGCAGACCCCACTTCTCCAGACACATGATTATAGATGCACATTAGATATGCAGTATTGAACAGTACTGCAAAACCAAAAGAGGCATCTTTTAATAGGCCATCAAAGTTTTTCCCCTAAATAATGGTGTCCTGTTCTAAATGACTTAAATCTTCAACTTTGGCCAAAAATTGGCCATTTGATTTAAAAACTCTGGAGGAACAAAGAGATTCTGCTTCCCAAGGGCAACCAGAAGGAGCGAGCATTTTAAGGGGGCCTGTCTCGGCCAGCCATCCTGCAACCCTCAACTCCATGCCGTGCCTCCCTAGCACGGGCCTGTGGGACAACCCCGGCCCATATCCAGCTGTCCTTCCTACACGAACAGCCGCGCACCGTCTGGCCCACAGAATCTGCACGTGACCACATGACCACGGCCACAATCTCCCAGGGACCACTGTCTCCCAATAGCCTGTACCACCCACTGTCACATTTGCGCCCCTCTTGGTGTAGGCAGGAAAACGTATGAAAAAAGGTAAAAGACCTTTCTATTAGAAAAGCAGCAGTTGGAACATAAACCACTGCTTTTTTTTTTTTTTTTTTTTTTTTAAAGTAGGCTCCTCGCCTACCCAGCATGGAGGCCAGTGCAGGGCTTGGATTCCTGACCCTGAGATCATGGCCCCAGCTGAGATCAAGAGTCAGATGCTTAACTGACTAAGCCACCTAGGTGTGCCTAAGTCACAGCTTTTATATAATAAGCATGATATTTTGACCCCTGCCCCACAACTGTAAGGAAAGAAGAATTTTTCAAAAAGAAACTGGGTAGAAATCACAAAGAAGGAGGTCTGTGGTGGTGGGGGCAGAGTCTTCTCACATGGATTGATTTCTGCTCAAAGCTACAAAATGAGAATAAACAACCCCAGTTTGTATACCCAAAGCAGAAACAAAGTAAGCCACGTCACCCCCGGGTAAGGTGAGACTTCTGGGATGCCACAAGTGCCCCCGGGGCCAACAGCATCAGCAAGACCCACATTATGATGATACACGTTGTGGCCAGAAGGGACATCCCCCACCGTGCCCCCAACAGAGCGGCCAGGGGAGCCAGAGAAGAGGAATATGGTCAAGAGTCTGGCATGCTGACACCCTACCCTGTCACCCTGGGCAGACCCTTCTAAGGAAGGAGGCACCCAGAGAGACCCCGCCCTGCGGCACACGGTGAGGGCCACGAGGACCCCGTGTTTTCCCGAGCACCACGCTCCACTGCAGTGAGGCAGCACTCCAGCCGAGCTGAGATAAAGCCTACAGCATAGTATTACATCAAACACAAGCCAGCCAGAGGCGCAGGGCACCCTGCTGGGGGATGTCAGCTTCTCGGGGCTCAGGCAGGAGTGTGGGTCACCAGCCTTCAACAAATATGTATTAAGAGCTCTAAGCTCTGGGCTGCAAAGTCATACAAGAGCCATGAAGGGTGACCTCTTATGGGGTCCACAGTCCCTGACTATGCTCAGCCATTAATATTACACTGAGATGGGAGCGTCTGGGTGGCTCAGTCATTAGGCGCCTGCCTTTGGCTCAGATCATGATCCCGGAGTCCCGGGATCCAGCTCTGCATCAGGCTCCCTGCTCTGTAGGAAGCCTGCTTCTCCCTCTCTCACTCCTCCTGCTTGTGTTCCCTCTTTTGCTGTGTTTCTCTCTGTCAAATAAATAAATAAAATCTTAAAAAAAAAAAAAAAAGATTCCACTGACAGACCGTGCCACATATTTCTGAATTTTGGGAGTGATTCATATTTATCTGTTATTTGACCATTCTCATGAAGGCTCCTAGTATCTCTGATGAGTAGGAATTATTCTTTTCACATAACATGATGAGGAAACGAAAGATTAGAAAAGAGTTTGCAGAACATAGCTACTGAGCACCAATCCCATACCTGACATACTTCCTGGTGTGAGCCTCACTTACTAGTGAAACCCAAGTCAGGGGGAGCCCTTTTCCAGCCACAGCCCTGAAACAGGTGTCTGTGCTCACTGTCCTGCAGACTCACACCCCCCGTGGCTTTCTGGTCTAAAACCCAAGCTGCCATGACATATCCGGAGAAATCCACATTTAATTATACCACATTAATGAGACCTGAATGGGAGGGTTAGTTAACTTCAAATTTGGGGAAAAAAAATGAAATCAAAGAGATTCAAAGTAAAATTAAAAGCCAACTTCACCAGAATCCTATCTTAGTTTGGGGTAAGTTCTTTTTTATTTTTTTTTAAGATTTTATTTATTTATTTGACAGAGAAAGAGATCACAAGTAGGCAGAGAGGCAGGCAGAGAGAGGAGGAAGCAGGCTCCCTGCTGAGCAGAGAGCCTGATGTGGGCCTTGATCCCAGGACCCTGAGATCATGACCTAAGCCGAAGGCAGAGGCTTAACCTCTGAGCCACTCAGGCGCCCCTGAGGTAAGTTCTTAAGCCTAACAGAACAGATGCCTAAGATTTTGTCTATTTACTACTATTTTTCAAAATCTCTTCAAACTGCCCAGCAGTGGGACAGACTGCTTTTAGTTTACCTAAAACACAATGTAGCTGGCCTGTGTTGAAGGATCTATAATAGACCACTCCCCCCCCACCAAAAAAAGGAAAAAGAAGGCAATGTAAATACTGAAATTACAGTCAGTGCGGCAAGGTGCACACTGCAGCCAGAAGGAGCTGGGACCAAGGCAGGAGCAGACCCACAGCTCCACGGAATGCTCATTTTCAGATGAGCTCACCAAGGGGAAAGGCAGGGGCACTGGGCAAACCTTTTGAAATCACTCTCTCTTTCTTCCTTGCTCTCTCCTCCTCCTCTATGTGGGGAAGGGGCCTCTCTGTCCACCTGTTTGTCTGTCTCTGACTCTCATGGGCATAAAACTTTCCTTTTTAATCTCTCTTTCTTTCTAGAGAGAACAAGGGAAGGAAACAGAAACACACGGTATAATTGGACATCATTCTGTGATTGACTCGTAACTCTACGTTTCGGCGGTGCTTAGGGTCACAAACCACTCAGGGAGCACGCATTGTATGTTATGGCTAAAATGTAAAATTAAGAAGAAAATTATGACTGGTCAGAGGGTCTTAGATCATATCTGGATACAAACATCTGAAAATTAGCCAAGGAAATAAGTGGCAAACACATGAGAAGAATGTGGCCATGACCCTCATATCTAACACACTTGCGTATACTGCACACTTGTGTATAAGCTTTTTCCAGCAGTCCCTTCCTTCTAACCACATCCAAAAAAATAAATGACTAAAAGTACATATCCAGTAGAAGACATTACAACTAGTGTAATCAACACTTAACGCCCATTTATGAAGCCCAAGCGATTGTGTACAAGACTTTCTAAGCTCCAATAATGACATGTTGCCTGCCTTTGGCTATAGTTTATAAATAGATTTCACTTCTTAAGCCAAGTATCCTTCTGAATTATATTGCTCTGATATGCCTATTTATTATGTATTGAATTGTACCCCCCCCCAAAAGACATGCTGAAGTCTTAGCCTCCAGTACCTCAGAAAGTGACCTTATATGGAGACAGGTTCTTTACAAAGAGAAAATTAAGTTAAAGTGTGGTCGTTAGAGTTGGTCCTACCTGACATGGCTGGTATCGTTCTAAGAAGGGCTAACGAGAGCACAGAACAGAGGGAAGAGGAGGTGAAGATACGCAGGGGGATCCCCGTGCCACTGGAGGGGTGGAGACGCAGACAGCTCAGGGACAGACACCTGGGGCTACAAGAAGCTAGTCGGAGGCGAAGAATAATCCCTCCCTGGAACCTTCAGAGGGAGCGCAGTCCTCACTGACACCCCGATTACAGACCCCTGGCCTCCAGAACTGTGAGATTCCTGTTGTGCGAAGCCATCCAGTTCTTGCTTCTCCGGGAAAGCATCCCAACAAAACTAACCAGCCATCCAGAAGCACTAGGACCGAAATAGGTTTCTAAGATTCATGTGGGAAATAACTGATTTCAGGAGGAAATGAGGGGCACAAGTCGGCACACACAGACTGCTAGATGAGTCTTTCAAAACATCGGAAGCTGCTATTAACTGGCTCTCGGTGGCAGGTGGGGGTGGGCTGCCTCTCGATCTGCAGCCCAGACGGAAAGGGGTGCAGTTCACATTCTCTGCCCTCATCTGTCTGGCTCTCCTGGGGTTCGCGCAACCAAATTTCAGGGACTCATTCTTAAAGAACATGGCATGTTCATCCATGCCATTTGGGAATATTTTCCAAAATCCAGCAAGTCTTTCCCCGATCCTTCCCCCGCCTCCTCTGGAGAGGTACTGCACAGAAGTTTACACAATATTTGCAGGTACTGAGGATGTCACCAAATGATACATCTAAGGGACGAAAGTCAAGTTCATCTCCTGTTGCATTTTCGCCCCAGGGTGTACAAGTAGCCCAAGCAGCAGGGACCAGTGGGTTTGTGTCTCTGTTAAGTAAAACCTGGGTGGAAAACCTCTACTATGTTAATTAGCTCAACATTTATTGAATACATGCTATGATTTGGGGCAGAGGTCAGCAAACTCTTCTGGCAAAGAGCCAGGCCGTAGGCATCCTGGACTTGGTGAACCATGCTGCCTCTGTCACAAGTACTCAACCACCCCATGGCTGAGGCGATGAAGAGCGGAGTGGCCCCCACGTCCACATAGGGATGGGAGTGACTGTGTTCCAACAATGGCCGGATTTGGTACACGGGCCACCGTTTGTCAAGTCAGATTAGATGATGGGGGTACAAGGCAGCCCTGTCCTCAGGAGGTTCTATCTAGCCCGAGAGAGACACGGAGGGAGCAAGCAGAGGGCTTTCACAGTCCCGCTACCCAACACTCACAGGCATCTTGCCAATGAAAGAAAAGGGGCCACAGCTGTGTCCTAAACATTTAATTTTGGTAAGGAAGAAGAGTGGGGAAATTAGAGGCCAACAAAAAGGAAAAACAAAACAGAAAGGAGGAGAAAAATGAAGAGCTAGAAAGAAAAAAATGCATCACAGATGAGAGAAGTTCAAGAGACACCATTCAGTGTCACAGGAAACACTTGCCTATATATTTCAAATGTGCTTTTTAGGGGCACCTGGGTGGCTCAGGTCATGATCCTGGAGTCCCAGGATCAAGCCCCGCATCAGGCTCCCATCAGGCTCCCTGCTTGGCGGGATGCCTGCTTCTCCCAATTTCACTCTCCCTGCTTGTGTTCCCTCTTTAGCTGTGTTTCTATCAAATAAATAAATAAAATCTTTAAAAAAACAAAAACAAATGTGCTTTTTAAAAATTCCCATGAAGAGCCAAATGATCTACAAATGGTAACAGAATCGATCCTTAAACCCTCCCCAAAAAGGGTTAGAACGAGGTGCTAAATCCCTTCTTCACCACAATCCCTACCAACCATCTCATGTGGCAGAGTTATGAGGTGAGAATAATGTACGGGATTGGTGCTATAATGAAAAGTCCCCGGGCAGAAACAACACGCTGCACCGTGGACATCTATTTTAACAAGGCTATGTGTGATTTACTGTCCCTGATTCTCATATTAAACATTTTCAATATCTTTTAGCAGTTTGATAAAATCTGTTAAAATTAAATTCCAACCACAATGCACTCACTCACATCTCAGGAAGCAAAGGTCACTAACGTGATCTCTCTTTATAGCCCATGCCAAAAAAAAAAAAAAAAAAAAAAAAAAAGGAAGTCCTTTAGCCTCCATGTACCAAAGTAGTAATACGAAAGCACAAAGGGGGATTTCCCCCTTCATTTACAAACACACACATGCGCACGCGCACACACACACACACACACACACACACACACACACAAGTTAAGGTCCACAAACCTTATACTTGGGAACATGCTCCACTGTTCAGGAAGAACATCACCTCCAATCTGCGACAGAACATGTCACAGAGAGACCCCCATTTGGGAATATGCACATATTCCATACACAGATTGATCAAAGTTAATACTGCATTGCATTATTTAAGACCCATGAAAAAGAGACCACCCAATAGCTCAAAACATATGAGATAAAACACCTCCTATGGCTGTCAGAACCCTCTGTTTAGTGACTTCTTTTAAACTTCGAATGCCAAAATATTCGAGACCCGTAGCTTTCATTAGGAACTTGAAGACTATTTTCTGAATAAGTTGTTTTTCCTGGTCCACAGTCCAGAGTACTATTCACCAGATACTACAGACAGAGGTTATTTAGATGTAAATATTTAGGTAAATGCCTAATGCATAAGATAACTAAGCACAGATCCACGGGAGAGCATGCCACCGTCCCCACTGGTCAGCTGCATGTGACTTGCATGCGCCACACAAATGCATGGCTCCTCACCATGGGGCCTATCAAACTGGAAGAGGGTGGGGAGGGAGGGAGATAGGAGCTCTACAACGGCAGGCACAGCAATGATAATCCAGGATTTTAGAAATTAAAATCATGTCAACTCCCTCTGAGCCCTGAGCTTAGACAGTATGGAACTGGTTCCCTGAGCCCCAAAACTAGAAAAATAGATCTCCCTCTGCATGTACTCCAGGGCTCGTTTGATTTCACGGAGGTTTAAGCCACAGTCACGGCACCCTTGCCGGATGCCTGCCTCCTCCCCACCCCGTGAGAAGGCGCCTCTCTCAGGTCTGGTCCCAACCTCCAAACACCCGACCAACCACAGCCGCGAGCCCCAGCCCGGGCATCGCCGTCCACACTCAGCCTCTCTCTGCAAGTGCACACTACGATCAGCAAATAAAAATCCTGACTTCCCAATATTCCAATAACTGGCTGAAATGATCTCTGTGGCAAAATGCCCTTGTGATCAACTTCCCAAACGTAGTCACTCGGCCTCTCCCCTGCTGCCCTCCAACCACCTCTCCCAACACTTTTTCTTCTAATTTAGGCACAGAAACACAATCCTATGTGTCAAAGCCAAGTATGTGGATCGGGCTATGGTGAGAGGCAAGGGGCAAGTGTAGAGAAAACATTCTGGGACCAAACAACCAGCCTGCACCCAAGGATGGGCCAGTGGGAAGAGGCGGTCTTGAGAGCTCCGTTCTCCGTCTTGCAGTGCCAGGGAGGGAACTGTCCCCACTTGCCCACCCACTGCCTGCCCAGCTAACTGCCCCACAGTATTGCAGGGATACCCGAAAGGCAGAGAACATACCTGCTGCTCTGGCTTCACAGGACACGGGGCGCGTATGCATCTGGGAATATGGGCACTTAAATGTATGAGACACTTAAGCATTCATAATGCCGTCCATTAAAAAGAAGCAAACAAACTAATATCTGTAAGAGCCTGGCAAGTGTCCCCTTACTGACTTTCCGTATTCCATATCCCAGTCTCTTCCTCCAGTCCCTGCTCACCCATGCCCAGACCCCAACCCCACAATCCATGCCATGGGGGCCAGCACGGTCTGCACATCAGTTAGCAGACTTCCTACCATGCTGCGGCTGGCTCAGAACGAGGAGCCAAGTTCAGATTCAAGGGCTAATACACAACACCCCAAGAAGCAGTATTTAAAGGGGGAAAAGGTATGAAGGGCTTCACACAGACAATTGCAGATAAATGCCGCCAACGCTAGCTTCCCCAGCATTTATGCCACACAGATGAAACTCAGAAATGCTGCTTTTCGAGAAATTAAGAATGGCTTGGCTAAAAATGCATATTTTGAAAACAAGAATCTTATGCCGTCAAAAGCTGATTATACCGATTACACACAAGTACAAATTGCTGATAGCCTACAGTTCTAGAAAATAAACCTCGCAAGCGATCACGTCATAAAAACATTTAGAGTATTTACAATGATTCAAATATAAGGAGCCAATTATAATTTTGTGAATTTTCTAACACATTGTTTGAGGGCCTTTTTACTTCCTATTAAATGCAGACATGGCTCCCGGGCAGATGGCTCAAGGCGGCAAGATGGAGGGCCAAGGGGGGAGCCCGGGGCAGTGCTCTCATCCTCAGCAGTCCCAAGATGGAGCTTCGAGATTTGGAATAAAAGATTATTTTCATATACCTGGGGTGCTCCCCTGGCTCAGTCAGTGGAACATGCAACTCCTGCTCTTGGGGTGGTGGGTTTGAGCCCCATGTTGGGCGTAGGGATTACTTTTTTACATAAAAATTTTCAAAAATAAAGTTATTACTGTATATCTTCACCCCCAATGCCAAATTCGACTGCACTGACCTCTCTCACTCCAGGCTGAGTTCTGTGGCCTGCCCTTTTCTCATGAAAAGGTAACTGGTAACACACATAGGCAACTGACAACTACATAATGCTAAAAGTGGAGGATATTAGCAAATGAAACTCTTTCCCTAACAGAAACAGAACTGGAAGAGCACAGAAAAGAGGAAGCAGCATGGGGGAGAACCAAGGGAATACAGCCAAAGGATCTTTTTTTGTAACCAAGAAAATGGGGGGATTGTAAGAAATTATCCCCTAACTACTAAGGAGCTGTTAACAGATGAAGTCCACCTATATTTGCTGATGCAGAAACATATCCAAGATATACTGGCAGAATAATATGTATAGCAGAAAACTATTTCTGGATGTGGGTATGTTTAAAATGTTCATATATGGGAGGATGCAGCCCCCCAAAAAAACATAATTGTGTTTTCCCTCCAAAGGAGAGGAAGGGTGTGGTATTCAAGACACTTTTATTTTTCCACTTTACACACTTCTCTACTTTCTTTTTCCATGAGTATGTACTATTTTTCTAATATTAAAAAAAAAAAAAGACAGACCCTTGGGCTTTAAAGGAACAGAAAGATTTGAGAGTAAGGCAGGTGCAAGATTTTCAAGAATTGTTCTGTTTAATAAGAAGGAAAGAAACAAAAACATGGCTAAAAGTCTCTTCACATGCACAATAAATAACCGAAAACAAAAACATCTCCAAATGAAACACAGCGACAGCTTCATTGTTTGCAGAGACCCTAAAGTTGGGGCTTTCAAATACCATTTGACGGATGGAATGAAAGCCGCCAAACACCGTTCCAGAATTGGACGCCTTTTCAATTTGTTGGGTGATTTCTAGTTAAGATTGAAGCTGTAGAGCTGGGAACAAAAGCCATCACAAAGCAAGGGGGTGACATCCTGAATATGAATGAGGTGCGGGCAATGTGAAGATGGCATCACCAACGGGAACAGGATGCGCCCCGGAGCACCAAGGTGCTGAAATGCCGAGCACCCAGCTTGAAGAATGGCTTTCTCCACTGGGTGCCCAAATCCTAACTCCTCATTGCAGCTCCTGAGCACGCTCGGGGACTTGCACAATGTCCCTATTTAAAACGCCCACGGAAGGGAAGGGACTTGCTGAAGCCTGAGTGGCATGAACTAGATAAAGGTTTCTCCCCGCTGGGTGCCTGCTCTCACCCATATCCCTATACTCAGATTCTACTCACTGAAAAATGTGAGAGCCCAGAACTTCAAGGTGAGACAGCCAGAAAGTATCAGTGAGTCTATTTTTGCTGAGGTCAGCTCCAGGCTACATTTCTGAATGAGCCACGAGCCACGCTGGCTGCTGAGGGCGTGGGACCCGGGGCCGCACAGGGGACATTTGAGTCCTGACTCCTCCTTTTCCCAACATGGGAAAGTTTCTTAACCTCTCTGGCCTGACTGACCTCAGGGTGAACTGAGGAGAACAGCTGTACCAAGTTCCAAGTCGCAAGGGTTGTTCAAGGTCTAAGTGAGATAATAGAAGCATTCAGAACATGATACCTGATTGATACAGAGTCCAGACTGAAAATTATGTTACCTCTCATCTGAATTCGTCAGTTAAGTCTCCTAATCTGCTCATTCCTATTGATACAGAGTCCAGACTGAAAATTATGTTACCTCTCATCTGAATTCGTCAGTTAAGTCTCCTAATCTGCTCATTCCTTGAGGCTAACAGGCAGAAAATACAAGTTTTAATTCTCACTCTTTGCTATTAATGCAGTCTTAAGGGAAGATCGAATGGATAGGATGTAGAAAGGGAAACAAACAAGTGAGCACCTACTGGTATGTACCAGATATTGTGCAGGACTCTTCGAAATCCAGTATTACAATCTTCCTATGAACCCTGTGAGCAGCAATCATACCGATTAATAGACAAAATCTGGGAAGATTCTGGTGGACTCTCAGAGCCTGTACACACCCCACCACGTCACACTCCAACAGCGGACATTTGATTCTAGTGATGAAAAGGATTGCTTTTCTCAATTTATTGTTGTTAACACACATACACACACTGTCCCTCTCTCTCTCTAATTCCCTCTCCAGTGGTTGTTCTTATTCTGCCTAAAGGATAAACTTAAGTTTGCTTATATTGAAGGATTTGGTTCATCAGATTAAGCCAAAGCAACAGTGAGCCCTAACTCCCAGGACATCATCAACACACAACCTCCCCTGTCCTCTCCAGCAAGACTTAGCATCGCAATATTTTTTTTACCCTACTCCACCCTCATCTCTACATCGCCTAAGTGGTCCAAGTCCAAGTGCACACCACGCCACGTGAGCTCCACCTTCTCCACCAGGGCCCATGGCCAGCACCTCCTTCCTTGCTGATGCTCCCCAGTGGTCCCTCCTCTGACACTTCCACACCACTGACACCTCACCCAGCCTCACCATCCAGCTGATGAGAAGCTCTGAAAGCGTAAGACAAATAACCGAGGTGCTTCCTGCACAAGTGTTCCTGCCACAGAGAAAGAAAAAGAAAAACCAAATGGTACCTCAAGTAATCTCACCACGAGTCAAAGTAAGAGAAGATGCTGAAGATACTGAGCTCACTCCCATCAAGCCTAATGCTGTCAGCCAATTAGTAGAATAAATTGATTTCTTTCATAATGGGCTACATCTCTGCGTCAGTTGGCCTGATGCTGGAGTGGAAGGTTAAAATAGAAAGAAAAGGTAGAGCATGGCAGCGTGGTTAGTCCAACGGGTCGTGCCTGCTCTGACAGATAGACAGGAGCAGGAAGATGTACACATCCGTGCACGGTTTAGGAAAGGTAAGTGAAATGTGAAACCTAAGGAGGGTGGAGGAATTTTGCAGTTGCTCACCGTATAAAAACCTATCAAACAAATGTTTGTCAAGCTTTATCACGTTCAAAACTCAAAGTTAGGTAGTAAGAAAGTTGAAAAAAGGCATGAAGCCCAAAAGTAAAGAACTTAAAATCAAGGTGACAGTCTAAGACACAAGTCACACAAATGATACAAAAACAAACCTAATGCCATTTAGATTTGCACTAATCTGCAGACCGTGTATTTGAATTCACCACAAGGCTTTGTCACTGGGGGGTTTCTGTGTTCAGTAATAATGTGCTTTGTTCTCACAAGTGCCCCTCACACCTGCCAACTGAAAAGAAAACCAGAGACTTCTGCGGGACAGTGTGCAGTTGTGCTGCCCTCTAGTGGATGCTGTGGGCACAGCATTTCTAAAGAAGGACAGAGCAAGCAGGAGGGAAAAAGAAAAAGCCTGATGCAAATGAGTATAAGAAAAACAGTGGAAACAAAAGTTGACCTATGAAAATATAGTGATCTCTCCTAAAAACTCAACAGTATTTGATGGGCATCGAATAATCATGTTTTCAGGCATGAACTGTACTAAACTCAGAAATGTATAGACGTGTCTACCGACTAAAATTTCACATACTGAAAAATATATGCAGAGTGTATCTGTATCTCTACATGTGCATACATAGATAATACACACGAGCACACATACACTTACTGCACCCTACCAACCTTACACTGAACAAAACAGGCCCAACTCAATGTCCACAGGATATACTGGCTATGTTAGTCTGGTAGACAAAGAATACAGAAAAATAATTCAGACCCTGTGGGAAAGAGGGAAAATAAAGAGTGGACTTAACGAGGCTGTGTGATTCTCCACTTAAGGTGCAATCATTTGCCAGGATTCAGAACAGGAAAAGAAATACTTAAAACTTAAGAACAAGTACCAATCAACAGGGAGTCGTGAAGCCACCAGTAAACACACACACAGTGACTTCTTTTTTGCTACATATTAAATTCACATCAAAAATTAAATTTGTCTCTTAAATTCATAACTAGTAAGATTTCCCTTTTAAAACAAAAGCAAAGCAGTGAGCGGGAAAGTAGGGAATTAGTCCCCTCAGTATGTTAAACCATGCTAAGTAGCTAACTGTAAAATATTCAGTACATCCAGGTAGCAAGAAATCGTTATATCTTCTGAGATACCTTAAAAATACTATTATGACACCTATAATAATTTTCATGACAACATTCTAAAATAAAATCTAACTATTTTCACATCACACTCAGACCTATTTCCTCTGGAAAGCACTGCAGGCTCAGCTGCCAGCAAGAGCATTTAATCACAAACTGGCAGTGACCTCTGCTGGCCAGTCTGTGAATCACACCCCAAAAAGCAAAAGTCTCGACTTTCATTTCTGGGTATTTTGAAATAAAAAATACCACAAAACCGTTTGACAATTTGGTCTTAAAACAGTCCCCTAACCTGGCTTTACAAAGCACTTTAAAAGCTTACACATTCAGAGGTGTGTTAATATTTGGAAATCAGTTATAAATTGAGTTCAATCATCTACAAACATCTTTGTTAGTATTTATGATTTATAGTCCTCCCTCTAGGGAAAATAAAATTAAATTCTTTCACAATTTTTAGAAGAGCAATATAAAATATGAAATAAGGCTACATGAGGTTATTTCAAAGAATCTTTCTTACTAAGCCTAGAGTCCTCATGCCATTAGCATAATACTTAAAACTGTCTCCAGTTTCAAATCCATTCTCAGCTGTGAAACAAGATAGGATTAGGCATGAAGGTGGACAGATAAAGAGGATGCCAAACCTTGTCTTGCAAAGGTGTGCATGGGAAAAGACCGTGTATATTGTGACCACTGCTCCCTTTAATACACATAGGAAAATACAAGGAAAAAAGAGAACACATGCTGTCTAAAAAAAAGACCACCAGAAGACTGAAGCAGCCCCTACAGCATGTGTCCCCACTCCTTGCAGAGGAGCAGAGTGAGAACCAGAGCTCAGCTCGACCACGGAGTAGGTGAGGGGTCTGGAGGCTCAGCTTCCAAGCAGCCGACCTAGCAAGGTTCTTAGGAGAGTCCATGTAAGTACCGTGCCTAGCACAGGCTCGATAAACACTCGCTTTTACAGGAACACACACGCAGAAGACAGACATTCCCTCGACTTCTTTCCATAACACTGTCTGAGGTTCTATATTAAGGGCAGACGAAAACCCCAACTCCTTGGATAGCATCCTCCTTCCTGCCTCTGGTTCGGTTCAGAAGAGAACAAGGAGGGCCACACGATGGGCGGTGAGGGTCCCACAAAAGCTAAGCCGCCCCCTCACAGCCTCCCTGGCCCAGTCTGTCAGAAGATTTTAATGTGCTGGGAAGCTAGAACCTAACATCACCTTTAAAAAGGCATTCTTTTCCCATCTAAATTTTAAATGCACACTCCCTCTGACCTAGCAGTTGCACTGGCATCATATGTGCTGTAGGAGATATTCAAAAGTGTTCACTGAGGGGCTGTTTCTATAAAGGAGGGAGAGGAAGACAGAAACTGTCATGTAATAAATATGGAATACTTTGCAATCATTAAAAATAGAATGTGTCTAACATGTACTCAACAAGGAAAAGACCCAAACGACACATTATATTGAAAAAGGAAAACTGGGGCGCCTGGGTGGCTCAGTCGGTTGAGTAACTGCCTTCGGCTCAGGTCATGATCCCAGAGACCCGGGATCGAGTCCCACATCAGGCTTCTTGCTTGGCAGGAAACTCCCTCTCTTACTCCCCCTGCTTGTGTTCCCTCTCTGGCTGTGTTTCTTTCAAATAAATAAAAACTCTTTAAAAAAAATAAATAAAAATAAATAAAAAGGAAAACTGCATTAGAACTTTGTAGGCTTCTCTGTACATTTAAAATTTAAATTTTCTGAAGGTATCCACCCAAATACAAAAAAAAATAAAACAAAATCATTCCTGATTGATTCTGGGGAGTGCAATGTGGGTAGAGATGGTAGGGTACTTCCGGTTTGTTCCATTCATTTCTCTGTGAGGTATGACTTCCTTACTGTGAACACGCTGTATTTTATAATTAAATGAATGCCGATACTGAATTCTTACTTATGTTAAACACACGTCTGAGGTCACCGAGGAAACCACAAAGGCCGGAGCTGCAGAGCAATTCCATCAAGCAGGTCTTCCTACAGGCCCCTGCCGGCGCTCAGAGAATCAGAGGAAATCCTGGAAAGCCTGTCTGAGGGGTTAGTTCAGCAAGACGTGGTCCTACCCATGACACTTTCTGCAGAGGTAAAATCTAAGAAATTTCGATTTCAGTTGTGTGTTTTAGTCCAATCTTACACTCAACTGAAGTCTTTGACTTAACAGTGGCCTTTCCTGCAGATCACGAACTACGTGCAAGTCCCTGGGCCTCCGGGCTACCTCAGAGGGATACATCCTGGACGCACAGGGCCCCTCAGGAAAGGTCCCTGCCCTCTCCCCCGCTGCCCACTGCTCTCCGCTGCACACACATAAACACACACACACCCACACCACACACACATACACCCACACCGCATGCGCACACACACACACACCACACATACATAAACACACACACCACACACACGCACACCACACCCACACACACCCACACACACCACATACACCCACACCGCACGTGCGCACACACCACACATACATAAACACACACACCACACACACGCACACCACACGCACACACACCACATACACATACACCCACACCGCATGCGCGCGCACACACACACATACACACCACACACACCGCACACACACATACATACATACACCCACACCGCACACACACCACACACACCCACATACACATACACCCACACCACACACACACACACACACACACACACACACACACACACCGTGTTCCCAATGCCCCTGGGTCTCACAAGCCAGTGGGTGCATGGCCATGAGCAGCCATGCACAAACCTGGAGAGAGTATGCCCAGAAGTCAGCCCCTCGTCTGTGAAACGTAGCGAGACCGCGCTAGCTGGCAGAGGTGCCGGGCGAGAACCCAGCAGGCGACCACTAACACCAACATTCAGCAACGTACCATTAACTGTATGTACAGTGTGTCCAGAAGGCAGGGGAGGAGGGACACGTACCCCTGGAGTGCTTCAAGGGAAAGAGAAGATGCGCTGAGGTCCCACCTACAAGCCGTGACTGAGCAGACACCTCCAAGAACAAGTTTCAAGCTTTCAAGTGTATCCGGACCTTTTCTACAGGGCTACAAAAAGGAGAAGTGATAACCCATACAAATACGAATGGTCAGCGGGGGTGGTGGGTGGGGGAAGGAGCAGGCCCCCTGTGCCGAGGCCCCATCGCCCCCACCCCACCCCGCACACACAGGCCCAGGCCCTCCTGACTCCTCTGTACCTTGCATGCTGCAACACCTTTTGTCACTTGTGTATCCTCTACCTTTCCTTCACCGCTCGATCCAACACCCCATTCCTGTGCACCGTTGTCACCATTCTGGCAGAAAATGTTCTTTCGCTTTCTGATCGCCCCCAAAGGGAACTTCTCCGGGATCCCCAGCTGCAGCCCTATCCAGATACCTACACCTTCACAACCCACCCCACTCCTGGGATCTCGGGTTCCTCCCCTCCCACTCACCGTGAGCCTTCCCCACCCCCGGCCAGGGCCCCCCTGTCTGTGCACCCGGCTGTCCACAGGCCTCAATCGACGCCCCCACAGAGACGGCCCCCAGGCTCCCAGTCTCTGCTCCACAGCAGGGGCTCATCTCCGACCCCAACTCCCCTCCCCCACCCTTCTTCCTCACTGGCCTTAGCGCTGGAGGCCTTGAGGCTCTGCTGGAGACCCTCTTACCTCCATACTCTCTCCGTCATGCCCGCTTCATTTCTCCAGCCCAGAGCTCTCCTACGAGCCCCAAATCTGACGACTCGCACAATACCACAATCTCAATGCCACACTCCAGACCCACTTGAGGTATCTGGAATTTCCCTGGTGATCATGCCCCTCCTGCCCAAACTTGGGCCCCTTCTCCGTGGCACGTGCCAGAAATCCTGAGGCCAACAAGCCTGACGCCCTCCTGTATCACGCCCCACAGCGAGCTGCTCACAACAGCCGGTCAGCCCATCTCCCGAACACCATCCTGCTCGAATGTGTAGCCAAACTGCCTTTTTAAAACACTCATCTGCTTACTCCCTAGTAAACCCCCTCAAAAACTCTCCCACTCTTATAATTGATCCAGAAACCTTAATATGCTTAGAAGTGTCTTTGTTGAAATGTTGCCCCATGGGGGTGGGGGGGGGGGAGACTATGTAAAACAGCACTCCACACCCCGGGCCTCTTGGTCCTGACCCATCTCCTCACACCGACAGCACTGCGCCCTCCTGACATACTTTATTTCTGTAGCCGTCCACTGCCCACCTCTATAACATAAAGACCACCAAACCCAGATGCCTGCTGAGTGGATGGATGGCCCACCGCCATCACCACCTTCCACTGAGCCCTCTCCACTGCCTCCAACTCTGCTGGCCTTTCCACCCCAGACAGACAGATACCCCAACTTCCAACCGCCATCTCCCCTTCCCAGGTCTCCCTTCCTTGATCCTTGCACCTGGTGACTCCTCTCCATTTATCTCTGGTTGAAAAGTAGCCATTTCATGGATGGCTTCCCCATCAGCGCCCTGGACGCGCCCTCACAGCATGACGTCAGCTTCAGAACGGGAGACTCAGCTCTGCGACTCACAACGTAAACTCAAATCATAGCAGGTACCACCTGTGTCCTGGGCACTGGTGTCTGCCCAGCTGCATCACCTCCCCCACACACACTGACCCAAGGTCACGTATAGAAAGAGCTCAAGCAAGCAGTCACGAGAAAGAAATAAAAGGCATCCAAACTGGAAAAGAAAAAATAAAATGGTCTCTTTTTGGAGACAGCATGATTTTATCTACAGAAGATGCTCAAGACTCCACCAAAAAAGCAGAATAAACAAATCTAGTAAAGTTGCAGAATATAAAATCAACATACAAAAATCAGTTGTATTTCTACACACTAACAACAAACTATCTGGAGAAAAAAATAAAGATAACAATCTCATTTACAACAGCATCAAAAACAATAAAATACTTAGAAATAAATTTAACCAAGGAAGTAAAAGACTTGCACCCTGAAAACTATTAAGACACTAATGAAGAAACTGAAGACAGCAAAATAAGTTAGAAGATATCCCATGTTCGTGCATCAGAAGAATACTGTTAAATATCCACACTACCACAACCCACCTATAAATTCAGAGCAATCCCTACCAAAATTCCAATGGCACTTTCCACAGAAACAGAAAAAACAATCCTAAAATTCATGTGGAACCACAAAAAATCCAGAAGAGCCAAAGCAATCATGAGAAAGAACAAAGCTGGAGGTATCATGCATCCTGATTTCAAATTATAGTACAAAACCACCGTGATCAAAACAATAAGGCACCAACTTAAAAACAGATACATAAAACAATGAAATAGAACTGAAAGTCCAGAAATAAACCCTCACATACACAGTCAACTAATATGTGACACTCAATGGGGAAAGGATAGTTTCTCCAATAAACGGTGCTGGGAAATCTGGATACTCAATGCAAAAAAATAAAACTGGACCTCTATCTTACGCCATTCACAAAAATTAACTTATGGCAGATTTAAGACTTAAATGTAAGGCCTGCAATCATAAATCCCCTAGAAGAAAACACAAGGGAAAAGCTCCTTGACAACGGGTCTTGGTGATGATCTTTTCGGTATATTACAACCACAAGCAACAAAATAAAATACCAATGAGTGGGACTACACCAAACTAAAATTCTTCTCACAGCAAAAGAAACAATCGATAAAATGAAAACATAATGTACAGAATGGGAAGAAATATTTGCAAACCATCCATATGATATAGGGTTAATATCAAACACATACAAGAAATTCATACAACACAAAACAATACACAGTTTTCCAAGGAAGATAAATAGCAAACAGGTTTATGAAAAGGTGCTCAACATCAGTGATCATCAGGAAGATGCAAATTAAAATCACAGTGAGATATCACTTTACACCTGTTAACATGGCCATCCATCCTCAAAGGGCCAAGAGGTAACAAATGCTGGTGAGAATGAGGAGAAAAGGGAACCCTTGTGTTTTATTGGTGGTAATGTCCATTGGTGCAGTCATAATGAAAAACAGTATGGAGGCTCCTCAAAAAAATTAAAAACAGAACCACCATAAGGATTCCTGCATTCCCATGTTCACTGCAGCGTTGGTCATGAGACAATGGGCAGTGTCCATTAACGGAGGAATGAATGAAGAAAATAGGGAATATATTGCAATGGACTATCAGTCAACCATGTGAGAGGAAATCCTGCCCCTCGAAAAAACGTGGGTAAACCTTCAAGGCATTATAACTAAATGACGTCGGTGAGAGAAAGACACATAGTGTATGATCCCACCTCTAAGTGGGAATCCCAAAAAGCAAGACTCATTGAAACGGAGAGCTGAATGCTGGTTGTCAGAAGCTAGGGAGTGAGGGAAATGGGTGAAAGTGGTCAGAGAGTACAAACTTCCAGCCACAAGAAGAGTAGGTTCTGGGGCTCCCATTACAGCGTGCTGACTACAGTTAATATCACCAGACTCCAGAGGTGCCAGGTGAGCAGATTTTACACGTTCTCATCCCACACACAAGGCCACTCCGTAAGGTGGCGGATATGTTGACTAAGGTTAGTATGATCACTACGCAATACATAAATGTCTCAGGTCATCAGGCTGTCCGCCTTAAACTCACACCATGTGATACATCAATTATATCTCAATAAAGCTGAAATAAAAAGAGTTCAAGGGACATCTGCACAGCGAGTGAATAAAACAGTCTCGGCACATGATCGTTCTACAGTTTCAGACCCATCTGTGAAAGTGTCCATCACCAGCCAAAATAAAAAGTAAATAAAATGGGCAAAAGGCCTCTGATTCTGTCAGTTTGTACTTCAACGTTTATAAATACAATACCACCGCCAATTCCCTGAATTTGGGGTTCCATATTTTCAAAGAACATCATTTCTCCTGTAGATCTAAAACAGAATTATAAACCACAGGAGAGTGCAAGGCTCCGTGAGGACGAGGTACACAGGTGCTGGGAGTGGGGTTCAGATTTGTATTCTCTTCACTCTTGGCATAAATTTTCAGGCTGCAAAGCACCACAAAGCTGTCCACGGTGACAGGATATGCAACTCTGAGGCAAACAAAATTCAAAACCCTTTCTCTGTGCTTTTGGGGATTTTCCGAGTCACAGCTGCCGGCCGCACCGGCTCAGGCCTCCGAAGCCCGCCCAGGACACACGTCCGCCTGTGGCTGGACACAGATGAGCCACGGAGACAGAGCCAAAGGACACGACGTCTCTCCCAGCTCCGTGGGAGCTTTCCAAGCTTCCTGTTTTAAGAACTGCTTCCGACAAGCAGCAGCGGTGTCCCAAGGGCCTAGCCCTGCGCCGGGATAACGTGCGGACTGCGGTGACATGACGGCGAGTGGCTCGGCAGGGTGGTCCAGGAAGGGCGTCTTCAAGGGTCCCAGGCACCCGGCCTGCTTCCCACAGCACCGGCACCCACAGAACCCTGGGATTCTGCCGGGCAGCTCAGCTCTACAACAAATCTATAATATAAGGATAAAAGGATGTACCCTTTGACAAAGGGACCCCAGTTTCTGGAGAACATTGTTTTGGGGTGCAGAGACACCCACACAGTCTGCACATGGCTGTGTGAGTGTGTCCCTGACTAGTGGGGACCAGGCCTTCACTCAGCCTCAAGGAAACTGGAACTCTGTTTCTTCCATAGTTTCCGAATTTTAAATCTGTTTGCTGAGTGAGGGTAAAAATACACATTTGTAATGAGTGAAAGCAAATACATTTCCCTGTGGTCCTGGGATAGTCACCTAATTTTCTAAGAGGGGCATCTGTTAGGCTCAGACCAGCAAGGGAGTAAGTTTTAAAGAAAAGGGCATTAAATGAAGAACCGAAACAACAGGATTCTAGACTCAATGCTGCCTCTAAAAGCAACTAAGGGGGCCCCCGCCTGGGTGGCTCAGTTGGTTGAGTGACTGCCTTCAGCTCAGGTCATAATCCCGGAGACCGGGGATCGAGTCCCACATCAGGCTCCCTGCTCGGCAGGGAGCCTGCTTCTCCCTCTCTCACTCCCCCTGCTTGTGTTCCCTCTCTGGCTGTGTTTCTCTGTCAAATAAAATCTTTGAAAAAAAGTAATAAAAGTAACTAAGGATATTTTGTAGTCATGTGTTTTTGCCAGGATGTTAAGCCAGTTAAACGTTTAGAAAGCAGAAATCGTGGCCCTGGCAATGGGCCTTCCTCGGGCTCCAGGTCTCTGTCCAGCCCCTTCTCGTCAACACAACTCCCTCTTCTTAGAGAAAGCAGAGGCAGGACTGCTTACGGGAACCTGGCACCACTCAGCAAGGCACTTGGGGGAGGGGAGGGACAGCAGGACCAAGAAAACCAGTTGGAATTCTTGTGTTCCTAGAGGGCCTGGTGCCAAGGGACAATAGGCCCAGCATGGCCTCTGAGTTCAGGCTACACACAGCCCCATGGCCTCTGCCAGATGGCTTTGAAGGTGATCCAAACAGTCCCCTTATCTGTCCATAGTGACAGGGCTGGGGCAGCTGGCAGGCATGGCAGATGTCCCTCTCTACGAGCACAGCCTGAACCCTCCAGACCCTGTAAATATTGGATCAATGGATGAATAAAACTTCCCTAAGACATAGGGGAGAAAAAAAATAGAAAGGCAAATGGGGGAGGTTACCAACTAACAGATTTTTAGAGCAAACTATAAAAACGCATTATTTACATTTGTCCTGTTCTAATACTGCTATATTGTCATAAGATATTTTGCAACAAAGAATAAAACTGTAGGCTAACATCGGAAATGGAAAAGAAAATCTCTTTAAAATCGATTAGCTTTCTGGAGAATCACCAGGATAGGATCAAACCTTCATAAAAGTATACAATATAATAACTAAGTATAACTAACCCCAAAACACAGTAACACTGCAAAATCACAATTTTTCATGCAAGAGGCAAGAATATGGTTATAATATCTAAATGTTTATAGTCGAAGGTAAATTATGCTTTTCCCCAATAACTATCATCAAAAAACTTTTCATTTTTGTTTTTAGATTAGTGACAGATGATGCCTATAATTAGCCAAATTGTTGTTTTGTGGTTTTTTTTTGGTAATCATAATTAAGTCCAGGTACATGAACAACGGATTTTCCTCCTTCGTGAATAGTTTAAAAAACAATGTACTTTTTTTATTGAAATTTTGCCCTAAAGCCTTCTTTGCTGTCCAAGTAATTTCCCAACTGCCTCTCAAATTAAAGTTTTCATCTCTCTCCCCTAGGGTGTTCTACATTACAACACATTTTAATATGTTTAAATGATAGCAGTGTTATCAAGTGTTATTTCCCATTGAAAACGGTCACGAATATCACTTCATACCTCAGAGAGTACAACATTAATTTGGCAATAAAATAAAGCACGATCATCATCCACTAATAACCTGAGAGAGGGAGGTCCTGCTAGGACTTTATACCTATTGTGGAATATTCTTCACCTTAGCACACTCTGGTCATTACTTAGATGGGAACACTTCCCAGTCCCATCTCTAATTCCATAACTGCATGTTCTTTTATATCATTCCTGTCCCCCTCTCCGAATTTCCACACACCTGTCATGGTCCCCTTTCACATCACAGCCACACATCCCCCACTCAGGTATTTGTTTTGTGGAGATGTGAAAGTGTTTGCTTTTACTTAAGGAAAGAGCTGTATTTAATCACTCCTGCACCTCATTGGCTATTGCACACTTTAAGAGAAAGGAGGGGAGCCTGAGTTGCTTTCAAGAAAGATGGCTTTGTACATGTGGAACTTGGGGTGGTCTGCACCCCACCCGAATCACAGTTTGAGCTGTCCATTACTCATCCCTTCTGGTGAACACCTCCTCACCGTCCACGGCACATTGTGAGCGACAAGCTCCAGCACCCCCCGTGCGAGCAGGGGCTCCGTCTGCACCCCGAGGCGGCCAGCGTGGGGGATACCACTCTGTAAGGTCTCCTTCTACAGCTGCCACCGGAAGACTGGAGGGATTAGGTAAGAAGATGACTATTCCAAAGCACCTACTGGGCTGAGCTTTCCCAGGGACAGCGCTCCTACCCATACTCCTCCACAAACCTGACACCGTTCTGTACTCTGAAACATCCACGGTACCAGGGCAGGAAACACGGAAACTCTCAAGCGTTCTCTTCAAGCTACAGGAACAGATCCGCGCCTGACAGAAAACCCAAAAGATCTGGAAAGTCCTCTTTTCTTGACACAGTCAGCATGCCAGAATGACGCGGAGCATTAGCTTCCTTGTTATTTTTCAGCTAAGATGCAAACAAGCATCCCATAGTGTGACTTTTCACCTCCTAATCCAGAGGAGTGGTTTTGCTGGCACCTCTCAGAGAAAGCCGAGGATGGGTCAGCTTTCGAAAATATTCAGTCAGGACATGAGAAACACACTGGGACACCCCGCTTAGTACATTCTGAAACTGGTAGGCGGGGGTGAAGTGTGTACACAGTGCTTCCGGGGCTCCAGGGGAAGCCCGGGTGAAGAGGGGCAGAGTGCAGCACAAGGAGCCTGCCGGTGTTCCTCCATTCCTCTCTGTGCGTGCAGAGATGTCCCAATTCCAGACAGAACTTCACATGAAATCACATCTAAAACACTCACGAATACACACTTGTTCGTGGACAGAAACACTCTCTTCCTCCTCATACTGCCATGTGGCGTGCATCTGAGGGCTGCATTTGATTTTTATAAACAGACTACAACTGCATGTAACACTATATCATCTGAAAACGCACATGGGAACCCAAGATTAAAAACCTATAAAGCCACGTTGAACTGCAGAGCGACTGTAATAAATGCAACTGTGTTAAGTCAGCTTCAAAGAAATTCATAAAAGGAACTCCGAAAACTTCCATGAATGTTTTATAGTCTATTTTTAATATTGATGTGTATTTCATCTTAAAACAAATGCCAAGAGCTGTTGTGAATGCTCCCCTTTTCATGTCGGTGATGCCGTGAGGAGTCTTTGATAAGACCAAGAACACCGTGTGATGCTGCAAGATCTAAAGAAAACTAGGCCAACCAAGAAATATATGTTCCTCCAAGTGATACTCTTCAAGTGGCCCAGCTCTCACAGATGGCCGCTGACCATCAAGATGGGCTGAGAGTCCTGCTGCTCTTTGGGAAGTGGTCAGAAGAAACTTAACCATACCCGCTGACAAATGAATCCCCCAGAACAGGAACGTAGGATCGCCAGTTTTAAATATGGCCCCGGAGCTCTGCGGGCTCCACATTAACCAGACCACGTTGAGTAGCCCCCCAAACATCAGGACTTACAGTCCAACAGTCACATCTGATAGAAAACTGCACACGTAGCGTACAAAGGCATCACATGAACCCTTGTGTCTGTACGGGGGTTGGCAAGCCCAGAAGACCAGATGTGTCCTGTGGGTGAGGAACTCGAGTGCAGCGGGGACTGAGTGTCTGGGCAGAGCAGGAACCCTAGAGATGAAATGGAATTTTTTTCTTTTTTTTTTTCAGTTGCTTAAATATCAGAGAAAGCCTAGCAAACACTACGGGTCTTTAGGGTGGGCTGTGAGAAACTGTCTCCACAGTCAATGCGCTCGTTAACGTAGGTGTCACAAGCACTCAGGTCAGAAAGCACAAAGCAACACAAATGAAAAATGAAAAGGGTAAAAATGAGCACACCTGATCACACCTTGGATCGATTCAACCTTACGGTGGCTAGGTGACCTCAGTCATAGCCACGGAGCATGTGAGGAATTGTGTCTATCAGTGTGCAAGGATCCACGGAATACAAAGAACGTGCCCTTGGCGTTAACTTGCACAGAAATGAGATTTTTGCTCCAAAGGGCAAAAATCAATATAGCCAAAGACTTCCCGTGTATTATTTTGTTGGTCCAGGCAGAGAACGACACATACTTTCTCTCAAAATCAGAATCTGTTCCTTATAGCCTGAGCAAAACAATCCCTTGACACTCTTTCTAAAAGGGAATGTCAGAGAAATTCCTCTCACAAACTGGTTCTACCACCCACACAGAAGGAACGACACAGGAAGCAGGAGGCTGCACATAAGGACAGGAAGGCCTACACCGGGAATCAGGGAAGGTGGCCGCCGAGGTGCCCCCCCAAGCAGGGGACACATGCTGGCCAAGAGTGCCATCTGCCTGAGCCCTGAGCTCCCCTCAGACAGGAGGACACAATAATAAGGCCTTCTTCAACACATGTCCTTTCCACAAAGCCTAGATACCAGACGGAACACCTCCAACTCCCCAGTTCTGAGGCAGGCACGACGCTGAGATCACCATCACCATCCTGATGGGGACAGGAGAGAGACATCTGAGCCTGATGATGAAGCCAATAGCCGAATCTTCTAGAGCCAAGGGACAGTCCATGACTAAGACTCTAAACACTGTTGTGGGGTCACTAATGGTGAAGAATGGAGGTTGACTCTGGTGAGCAGTTTTAATACTGTATGCTTGTAAGAGATGTGGATCTTAGACAATCTGTGTTCATTAGCCCCTTTCATTCTGGAAAACCAAGGCTACTGGGAGGGGGAGAGGGCAGAACACGGCGGACTGGCTAGTGACTTATCTCCTGAGCACAACTGAAATTTCAGCACACACAATCTTACACCCGGCAAATTCTGCACTTCAAAACGTCATCACTTGATGAATGGCCGGCCCCGAAGGAGAAGCAAGTTCCACGAGGCGGACATGGTATCTATTCTTGCTTGACAAGCAATGTCCGTGGTCTCTGTGCCTGGCCCACGCCAGCAGCTTTTCCTCCTCCGGTCCTCTCTGAGTTCCCGAGCAGCCTGGCTGGAAGCTGTGTGGACACATGCATGACTTGGGGACATGCAGGCCCCTTTGCCAGCCCGCTGCTAGCCGTGTGGGAGCACGGCGACACCTGTGAATGATGTGGGCTGATGGTTGACGAGAACGAGATGTTGGCCCAAAAAGCTTTCATGTCTTCTCATGCCCTAAATCCCCAGGGGATTTGAGGAAGCAGTCTCTCTTCGATTTCTTCCAAAGACAAGCACCGAATCCCAGGAAATAAGAGAACGCACCCGGTTTAAACCATTCTGCTGAATAACCATAAGGAAGTTAAGGCCAGAGGTGAAGATCTGATAGAAAAACAAAGACTCCTCATGGCCCAAATCCTTCAGATATGGAAGGAGTCAGAGGACAAGCCGGCCTAAGAACAGTGCTATGCGTCGTGCGTGGGATGGACTGCCTCCCTCTGTCCCGCACACAGACCTACCACTCTCGCTGAACCTGTGGCTTCACTAGATGTAAAGACAGACGTAAACCCTAGAGAATGAAACACATTCGTGTCCAAGGCTTACTGCTACTATGCCCCTCAACTATGCAAATTCTTTAGTTGTAACAAGGAGCTTAAATATAAAGTAGCCAGCGTGTACGTGGGTTGACTCCGTACATTTCGAACAAAAAGTTGGTAACTAAAGCAAATGGAAGGAAGAGCTGGGGGAGCATTACAACAGAAGTGTTCATTTAAGTGATCACCTCTACGGCTCTGAGGCTGGACAGAGCATGGCAAGACACAAACGCACAAACACTGAAGAGGAAAAACACTGTGTTAGCCAAGATCACCTTTAGGGAAGAGAAAGGTTTGGAGAGTCTTATGTAAGGGTGAATAATCAGAAAAATTTTCTTTGAGGCTAAGTTATAAGGACTTCATTCTTCGGAGGGAACAAATTATATTCAAGCATTACAAAGGGACCATATTTGGACACAGATGCGATTAAGCCAAAAAGCCTCAGTGTCTGGTTCCATTTTGTGGTCTCCTGGTCGGCCCACTGCCCCTTTCCTTCACCCATTCCCTAACAGCTTCTCCTCAGTCCTCCACAGACATATGTTCATCATGTTTAAGACCCGAAAAATCATATCTTCTCATTTTCACCCATCTCCACAAACCTTCCTTCCCCTGGGAGGAAAAAAAATGCTCCCACAAAGGAACATAAAAACATGTGTAGCATGAGACCATGAACCAAAGTTTGGAAGGGTGCAGGAAAACACTCAGATCAACAGCAAACCTCCATAGAAAAACCCACAAGGAGACTGAATCTCTGACCTTGGCAATCCCCAACAGAGGACCCTGGGACAGCACTCACTGTGTGTATCCAGAGGTCCACCTAGTCTGTGAAGGAGGATTCTGCTCTCTGTGACACGCTACCCGGAGACACGATACCAGGGCAGAAGGATGAGGAGAGAGACATCTGTGCCTGTGTTTCACTCCATTATGGTAGAACTCTTCCAGATTGCTTCACATTAACACAGGGACATGAGTTAACAGAATGATTCACACCTTGTCTTTATTCCTTGCTCTAATATTAAACTGACAACCTTTATATAAAAATATGAATGTGATTACATGGCCCTAATAAGGGATTATGTGAGGATAAACACATATGATGCCCATAAAATTGTGAAAAACAGCTCAGAGAGTACGATAAAGACGGCTCCACTACTGGCTTCTGGGACAGGATCTGCAAATCCAAAAAAATGACAATAATAATAGCTAACACGCATAAGGCGATCTCATTTACCAAAACACGGCCTTCACATTCACAGCAACCCCCTTCTTTTTTTTTTTTCTTTTTTTAAGATTTTATTTATTTGAGAGAGAGATCACCAGTAGGCGGAGAGGCAGGCAGAGAGAGAGGAGGAAGCAGGCTCCTTGCTGAGCAGAGAGCCCGATACGGGCCTCGATCCCAGAACCCTGAGATCATGACCTGAGCCAGAAGCAGAGGCTTTAACCCACTGACCCACCCAGGTGCCCAAGAACAGCATTTTTTTTTAAAGATTTTATTTATTTATTTCACAGAGAGAGAGATCGCAAGTAGGCAGAGAGAGAAGGAAGCAGGCTCCCTGCCAAGCAGAGAGCTGGACACGGGCCTTGATCCCAGGACTCTGGGATCACGACCTGAGTGGAAGGCAGAGGCTTTAACCCACTGAGCCACCCGGGCGCCCCCAACAACCCCCTTCTGACACAGGCACTATTATCACCGTTCTGCAGACATGAATTAACTTCTCCGAGGTCACACAGCCAATAAGAGGCTGGGCTGATACGACTCTCAATGGAAAAGCAAACGTTCCACCGATGAAAAACAAAAATGGACCTCCACGGTTGCACAAGAACCCTATCCTGCTAAATCACATGGAACTGAAAACCAAGTTCAATCACAAAACCTACTGAACTTCTTTTTTTGCTAATTTCCTTATCCCATCCACTCCAAAACTCAGCTCTGGTCCCTGGCTTTCAGGAGCTTCCATGTTATGGCTCTTGCTGAGCTGTTCTCTACGGCAGACGCTCTGCTGTTACAAGGACACGGGATGCACGTTTCCACATCTCTGCTTTCCTTCAGGCTGATGTGCAAAACATTTGCTGACCCTGACCTCTTCTTTGTAAAATCACAATCTGTCCCTGATTGCTCATGACTGTATCCATTTCCCCCTTCTACACTCCAACTGCCTTCTAGTGAAAACCATAAAATTAAGTGCTTAAAAATTACCTTGTGTTCTTTCCTAGTGGGAAAATAGAAAAGCATATGACATGTGTTTTTTCTGAGCCCAATACTCCACCCAGCATTTGCTGAGCACATTTGCCATTCAAACCAGTTGTTGAGAAGAGCCAATCCTCTTCCACAAGCAAGGGATTTCTGTGTGCCTTAACACACTCACTCAGCAATCTTATCTGTGCTACATTGTTTAAAAGGACAGGTAAACTCAGCTTCTTATCAAACCATTACAAAATTCTAAAAACTGGAGTTAGAATTGTATGTAACATAAAGACTTTATATAAATTCGTCTTCTAGAGTCACCTGCTTACCTTTTTCACAGTGCAGAGTGTTTGTCTATCAATCTTTCTAATGTATCAGTTCACATCAATTTCTTTGTGCATTTTATCTGTAAAAGACAAGAGGCATGTCCTTCGCCTGTGTTTCTCCTGACCATGCAGGGGCCCAGTGGAGTGGGGATCTTATGCAGGATATCACCAAAAAGCCTGCAAAAGAGAGCCGAATGCAGAGCAAATAAGGGAAAGAAAACTGTGAAGAATGTGGCCATTCTCACTTTTTAAAGACAATTACGAACTTGGTTGGCGTTACAGGTTGTTTTACCAAGAGCCCCTGGGAAGGACAATACAAAGAGTGGCCACAAGGGGGAGCCAGCAGGTCCATCTTAAAGCTAACTGTAGTCTAGAAAATCTGCTTTAAAAACCAAAATGTTCCCTTAAAAGAAACTTTAAATTCTATTAAGACAAGCCACAGAAACAGGAATGAGCAAAGATTACCAAGAGAAGCTGTGCAAGAAAGAAGTAAAGAGTAAGAGATACAGATTCCCTGTGCTGCTCAGAACTGAATTCAAATACCAAAAAGATTTTTTCATGTAATCTTCGATGAGAGCTCAAAAACAAACATTGGACTGACAAACAACTCTCCCACACAGTAGTATAATGTCAAAAACTTTCATGACATCACATTTGAGCTTGAAGAAAATATTTAAAAACACCTTAAAATTCCCTTCCTTTCTCAGACTTATTTACCACCACTGCCCCCTCATATGCCATAAGAAATATTTTTGGGTGGGTTTGTTGTTTTTGTTTTTGTTTTGTATTTTATTTTTAACCTTCAAAATGTTTTGTTTTTGTTTAAAAAAAAAGTCTGGAAGGCATTTCATTCCAATATTTTCTTGAGGTTCCAGATAACTGACCTTAGTTCTGGGAACTGTTCTATGATAAATATATTGTCACTAAAGATTTAAATATTGCTACTAAAGATGTAATTATAGATGCTCAAGTTTTCATACTATTGAAGCACATTAATTAAAACTTGGCACCATTGAAGGAAATCAGGGAACAAACGAAAAGGAGATGACGTGTATTTCATATTGAGCGTAGCATAATTATTACCTCTTTTTGATAAAGATGTTCCACAGAAGGCACTAGCGCTGTGCCTGCAATCACTTTAATCATCATTCAATACAAAAGAACCAATCCATCAAAATCCAAAGGGATTTGCTTATTGTTATGCTTTTAGAAAGCTCACCAGGTATTTCCAAATGCTTCCTAATGACAATAATTAAACATCTGGTAATGGTGACCTACTTGTGGCTGCTGAACTTCCTTGGATACTCTTTGCCATTAATTATGTACACTCCGGGAGAGGAGAGAGAATTTACATTATGAATAATAACCCCAGACCGCAGGAGAAGTTAGAAACCGACAGGAGCGGCTCCCCACTGTCCTGACTGCTCTCCGTATTAAGGCCTTGTTAGCGCTCTTGGATTTGGGAACAGATGCTACATAAAAATTGCAAAAGCACCAAGCTTCAGGCATGCATACAGCTGGGTGTAAACATGTTGTGAGGAAACAGCCTTGTATTAAACATTCAAACGCTGCCCAAGGGGGAGAAGAACCAAGCTGTCACATTTCCACATTTCACTCCGTAAGGAATTCTGTGCCGATGCAAACTTTGACCCTAAACTTTTGCAAATAATGACCAGGTCTGTCAGATCCTTGGCAACAGCACAGATTAGAAACACCAGAGCAAGAACTTGCTCTTGGTTCCTTAAGTTTAGGGGTGAGGAGACAGGGAGAGAAAGGTCTGTGGCAGTTTGAAATTCACGGAGTGACATTAGAACTTCTGTCCAGAGATAAACAACAAACAAGTCCAGTTACACCTCATTAAAATCAACAAATACCTATTATTCTAATTAGATCAGCATCTTTCCCAAAAGCCACAAGATTTCACGAAATAACATACCATGGCTACCTCCTACTTTCAGCTTCATTTAGCAATTCTGGAGATCAATAAAGAAGTGGCATCATCCCATTATTTAAAAGAGAGTGTTTAGGTTTGAAACCTGTTTGTAAATTTCTAACAGTATGTGCCTGTGCTAATTAATACCTAAATACTAGTTTAAAATAGTGTGTTACTTAGAATAAATTTACAGAAATTATTTTATGATCTAATTTGCTTAATCCTGAGTATCATTTAATATACACCAGTCAGGATCCAGTGAGGCAAACAGAAATCACAACTGAGAATTTAATATAAGGAATCGGGTGAACAGGTGAACTCCCAGAAGTAGCTACACCCTTGAAGCTAGAGAGAAAAAAAGGAGGAGACTGGGGTGGGCAGGACCTGGAAGCCTGGGGGTAGGGGGGTAGAGGGTAGAGAGTTGGAGGGGGTCCTGGGCAGCTACCCAGCCCTCTGAGTGGTGCCACACACGGGGGCTGGGATATGAGGAGGTCAGTGGAAGGACTTCATGGAGCTGGGGCGCTGCCCCAGGGGGTCTGCCAGGCTGTGGCGGTACCCTAGGTGCCCAGAGGAGCTAAGCAGGGCAGGTGCTGACAGTGCTCCGAGCTGGGGGTACTCCGGCTGGTGCTCTTGGAGGCCTGATGATGCTGGTATGGAGGCTACCAGAAAAAAAAAGCTGAAAACTGAATCAGCCGGCAATCAGTGACCAAAGTTGGGCAACGCAGACGAGAACAGCAAACAAAAAGAAAAAACAAGTGCCACCTCGCCCTCCTTCCTTCCCATGCCCACTGATAGGGAGCGACTGGTAAGGCAGCCGATGCTGAGCAGAGAATCGGGAGCAGAGAGGAGTGGAGAAGCGACAGCTCAGTGCTGGCATATTAGCAAGGTGCCTCGATCTCCTCACCTGCCGAATGGAGAAAATACCAGAACCTGATCACAGGGTGGTGGTTACCGTCCAGTTTGTTAAAATGCATCAAGGACTTGCAATTATATCTGTCACAAAATAAACGCTAAAGTTATCCATGACATTATTTTCAAAGGATTTATTTAATTTCTACAACTTTATTAGTTAGAATTTATCCACAAAATCCATTTTAATAGTAAATATCAGTGCCATACAAGAGCACACAGAAGTGCTGGCTAGGTCTCCACCCTAAGGAACCTGATCCTGAACAGCAGACACTAAAGAGCGAGAGGCCAGGCGGCCTGGGCCCCACAGAAGGCTCTGCCACCTGGGCCTGTGCTCTTCCATTAAAACAGGGAGCCAGGCAAAAATTCTTTCTAAGGCCCCTTCCAGTATTGAAAATATTTATCATTATAAAAATTCCTTTCAGTTTAATTTCAGATTGAAAACTAATTTCTAAAAGTCTGTGATTTTAATTAAGGTTCGTGAGAGGGAAAGAACTTTGGTCCAAACACACGTAGCATCGACATAAATGCCTATGTGATTTTTCTCTAAACACAGACAGTTTAAAAACTTAGAGGGTGCCTGGGTGGCTCAGTGGGTTAAAGCCTCTGCCTTTGGCTCAGGTCATGATCTCAGGGTCCTGGGATCCAGGGAGCCTGCTTCCTCCTCTCTCTGCTTGCCTCTCTGCCTACTTGTGATCTCTCTTTCTCTCTCTGTCAAATAAATCAATAAAATCCTAAAAAAAAAAAAAAAAAAAAAACCTTAGAATAAAATTTTAGAACATAAAGTACATTTTTTTGAAGATTTTTTTTTAGTCTGACAGAGAGAAACACAGCTAGAGAGGGAACACAAGCAGTGGGAGTGAGAGGAGAAGCAGGCTTCCCTCTGAGCAGGGAGCCCGACATGGGGCTCGATCCCAGGACTCCGGGATCATGACCTGAGCCAAAGGTAGACACTTAATGGCTGAGCCACCCAGGTGCCCCCATAAAGTACATTTTAAACATGGAGTATCTTCCAGATAAGTCAGATGTAAGCAGGCGTGCCACGGTGCACAGTGGTTTGTGGGGAGGCTCCCATGGCGCTGCGCAGGGCAGGTCTGCATGGTCACACACAGCAGCCCCCCAAGTGCGCAGCTGCTGAAATGCGCAGCTGAACTGGGCAAAATGAGGATGCGTGTGATAACAAAGTGTATTCATCATTCCCTCACTGACCCAAATACACACCAATGAACACGTGGACAGAGGTCCTCGGGGCTATTAAGTACAGGTTCAGCAACCGTAAGGCGCACCTTGGCTGAAACCGCCAGCACCAAATCCAATCAGGACCAAGTATGAGAGCGACCGTTGCTCAGCAAGAACGCACGGAGAGAAGTCACTCGACCGACAAGCTGTGCCCGAATATTTCCCGACTGGGAAACTCTTTTAAAACATGACAGAGAAGTAGTATGTTCTATTGCAATACCGTTAAACCACTTTCTGTGGTTCTGGTGTCCCAATTTGCCCCCCTATTTGATGCTGGCGTTGAAGAACTGAAATCTGTTAATCTAATGAACTAGCAATTTAAGAAATGTAACTCTTAAAACTGAACTGACAATAGTTAATTTCGCACATTAAAGTACCTGCCAAAAGCCCCTTTTCACGTGTAGCAGAAAGGGCTATGATTACGACTAACTGAACAGGTAGAAGTAATAGCATAGTGTATAATGAAGACATTTTCACCTTTTTACGTAACATAGCCATTCAAGATCCTGGGAACCTCAAGTGAAAAACCTACTTCTTAACTGAAGCTATCATTATTCTACCTGATAAACAAGAGACAAAAAGATGCATTTCATGTTCCCAATATGCTGGCAAAGCTAATTCATTTATAACTAATAAAGTGAAAAGTTTATGATGAAATAAAACCTACTTTCCAAGACCCTAAAACAAATGTACAAATAAGGCAACCTGAGACATTCACACAGCGCAAATGTCAACTTTTTTATTGAAAGGCCTGATTAAGGTTCTGTATTTTTCCCCCAAACTGCTAGCATTTGATGGAGGGAAAATGAGTTGGCTTAAACACCATTTCAGTGGCCTGAAGGAGTAGAGAAACAGAGGGTAAGCTATTTTGTCTGGAGCTTAGAGACAGAAAGTTATTAAAGCATAATCTTCGCACAGGATAAAAGCAAAACTAAAGACAACGGACATGCTCTAATTCTTCATATCCTGCCAAAACTGGGCCTGCGTGGTGATACTCAGGCCTTCATCGAGGTGCAGGGATTAAGAATGAAAGTGTCAGGGATGACTTACCACGGCCTGCACGAACAGCTCGACCTCTCCATCAAAGGAGGGGCTTTCCTGAAGGTGAAAGCAGACAGCACAGACAAGAGGCTTTGACCTTCAAATACACCTTTCAGAGTGGAAGGTGGAGCATTTTGTGCAAGTAGCATTGTACAAAGTTCCTTCGCACGGAGCAGTATAAAGACAGAGGCACGCCTGCATCCTCAGAGTCCTGCTCCGAAGGTGTGCACCCCCCCCCCGGGGCGGGGGGGGGAGTCGCATGCTGCTCCTTTCACCGCAGGCCTGTGGCAGCACCGAGAACGTGCAGCCCAGTGTCAGGCACAGCGCCACTTCCCACATTTTACTGGAGGTGGGGGGCGGGGGGGTGCCGTGGGGTGAGGTTGCTACTTTGTCTATGCTCAGACAGCTCAGCTCCCCTCTCAGAGTGAAAGAAATGAACTGCTGGTCCTCCTTCTCTCCATAAGCAGTTTTCCCCCCGTTCTCAAAACACTCCCTCTACCTCTGAACTGTGGGCAAACCTGGATCCAACAACCAGGCACACTGAATACAGGGCATCAGCTCGGTTTAGGAGACACTCTTACCTGCGAAGTTCCCCACGTATGGAACATTTAAAGAGCCTGTGTCGTTTTTCTAGTTATCCACAAAACTTTTCACCTTCCATTTTTCCAAAAAGAATTCTTTCAGTGTATTTAGTTATTTTAATATCTGGATCAACAACAAATGGAGTCAAGACTTTTTCCGCAGCCAAACGAGTGGTTGTTAAAGTGTGTCAGTCCCAACAAGATCATGAAGCAAGTCTTTCTGTGCAAGACACTGATTTACTTCTGAGTTCTTTTTTTTTTTTTAAAGATTTATTTATTTATTTATTTACGTGACAGAGAGAGAGAGAAAGAGAGAGAGATCACAAATAGGCAGAGAGACAGGTAGAGAGGAGGAAGCAGGCTCCCTGCCAAGCAGAGAGCCTGACATGGGCCTCGATCCCAGGACTCTGAGATCATGACCTGAGCCGAAGGCAGAGGCTTTAACCCACTGAGCCACCCAGGCGCCCTACTTCTGAGTTCTTAAGCATACTCTGACCCACTCTTCTGTAATGGCTTACACCAAATCTGCAGGTAGTACAGTATTGCTTCATGAAGTATACACGTGTTTATGTGTAGGAAATGTAAATAGAGAGAGAGAGACAGAGAGAATGTCCAAAACAGAAAAGGAGCACCTTTCAAGAAAGGCATCCCACTGAGCAGGGAGCAACCTAAATAAAACCAGAATTTAAAAAAAAAAAAAAAAGTTTGTTTCTTTAGCAAAAAGAAAACTTTCTATAGAAAGAAAACCTGAAAAAATTTCCTATACTTAATATCATCTGTGAAAATTATTAATAATGAAGATTTCTAGAATGTATTTACCAAAACAGGTATAGCAATTCAAATAAACTAGAGCATAATCATACTAAAAAAGAAATTCTCACGAACCACATAATTTATCTCTAAATAAAACCCAACCCTCAAAAAAATCCCCCCAAAAAAACAAATTAAAGTACAAAAGGTACATTACTGAGGCATTAATGATTTTTAGACCCTCATGTGTATTTATGCAATATATGCTATGTGGCTAACCAAGTAGGAAGAAACTGCTACTGACTTCAATCACTGTAGTTTTCCAAGACAAAGTATCAAAGAATCTCCTTTTCTTCCACGCTCTTTGTCAAAGCTCAAAAGTTAATTCAGTCTTTAAACTATTAGACTCTAGATGGCACTCGAGGAATAACTCAATACTGAATCCACTCCTAGGTCTATCCCCCTACCGTCCACTAGAGGGTGCCACACGTGCGCATCTCCTGAGCTCGCTCACCTTTCCCTCATCCTTCAAGGCAGGAGGGCGGGAAGCAGGGCATGCACACGTAATATGGAACTGATGGTTCCAAAAACTAAAAATGAAAGTTCTAAACCAGACTTTGGACCAAATCTAAAGCCAGACTGATTTGGATACCAAATTTCTCCACCCTCAACAACAACCAATCTGTTCCAGCTCTTTCAGAAACATTCTAAACTTAATTATAAACAGCTAGTGATTGTTGACATCATTATTGACACAGATTGGAGAACTGCTTTGGAAATCCAAGAACAAAATCTAAACACTAAAATGAACACATTAGGGGCACCTGGGTGGCTGGCTCAGTTATTAGCATCTGCCTTCAGCTCAGGTCATGATCCTGGAGTCCCTGGATCGACCCTCTCCCCACTCCCCCTGCTTGTGTTCCCTTTCTAGCTGTGTTTCTGTCAAATAAAAATCTTAAATAAAAAAAATTTTTTTAAAAAACCACATTAACAAGGGCAAAGCAAACTGGCAGAAGCAATCTTGCTGTTAAAGTAACAAGAATTCCATTTAAGAAAGAGTGACTGTGTTCCAAGTGTCATTCCAGAGGGTTTCAGAAAACATATTTATCAACAGCCAAAGTGCCCTGGAGGCCAGCAGTGAGAAGACCAAGGGTGCCTTGCTCTGCGATGGCATTCACTAGGGCTACTTCAAAAAGAACAGAGCAGTGATTTAAAAACTGCCTTGTTGTCATCTTACTCACCACTAAGTAAGAGATTGAGAACATCATGCAAAGAAAAGAAAGTTTTATTTGACTCTTTTGGGCATTGAGAAATGCATGATTTAAGATGATTTTGTACCTAGCTCTATCTGAGATATATCTGCCGTAGACAGTTCTAAAGCATTAAAGGACGCGTATGTGGGTGGCAGGGAACAAACCTAGGGTACCCACCTTTCCAGTCCAGGCCACCTGAACAAACCCAAAGACGGACGGCACCGGTGGACCTGGTCTTGATGAATGAGGCAGCATGGTACGGTCAACTACTGTAGCTGACATTCAGTCTTAAATTCCACAGGAAATACTAATTATACTGTGATGATTTTGTTAAAAGTAAAACATCATAATAAGCTCTGCCCTCTGGTGCCTGGGTGGCTCAGTTGGTTAAGCGACTGCCTTCGGCTCAGGTCATGATCCTGGAGACCCAGGATCGAGCCCCACATCGGGCTTTCTGCTCGGTGGGAGTCCTGCTTCTCCCTCTCTCGCTCCCCTTGCTTGTGTTCCCTCTGTCAAATAAATAAATAAAATCTTTAAAAAAAAATAATAAACTCTGCCCTCATTTGTGGGGCCTGAAGGGAAAAAATACCTGCTGTTTTCATGTTCTAAGGTCGCACAAAGGGGAGTGAGAAACCGAGATTTTCTGAAAATGATGGAGGGAAGGGGAAGCAGCACAAGGGGGCTGCCACATCTTCTCCTTCGTCCCTCCATGTCCTGGGCAGACTGGCGATGGATACAGACTTCCCCCAGGCGGCCAGGGGTGGTTAAGCGGGAGAGATGTGTGAAAGAGTGATTGCTACTTTGCCCACAGATCAAAAGCAATGAAACAGCTGAGAAACATACAGCTGTCCTTGGCCACAACTGCAAATGCAAAGAGTGAGGGCTCTGGGACCATGCCTTGATAATCACAGGCAAATTTCGCAGCCAGATCAAGAAAGTTCAGCTTCTACCATCATAAAAATACCCTGCTACACAGAAGCCCTCCTAGTCCGTGATAGTGGGGCTGAAGCGGGATTCCGTAGGCGCCCTCTACCGGATTCCACCTGCTCAGCCCAGGTCCCGGCTTCGCGACCACCACACTCCCACTACATCCCACGGGAGATGGGAAGTAGAAAGTCTCTTTCACAGTTCACATCCATTTGAGTAACTTCAGAATCCTGGAAGAACTGAGAGAGAAAACGGAAAAAGACAAAATTCTCTTCCTCCAAACCTAGCTTTACAGGATTTCATTATTGTGACTACACAATATAAATGTCTTCAAATACAGGTAGAAGAGAACACTTTGTAAAGCCTTCTGGGTAAATCTATACCTATATCTAATAACAAGTATTTAATTTTCATGGAAAAATCAAGAGAAGAAAAAAAATTTTATTTGCCCAATATGACCTTCTCAAGGCAAAGACACTTTGGATATTAACTCATTTCTGTTCATTTCATCCTTTCATCCTTTCAAATACCGAGAGCTTCCTCCATGCAGGGCACCTTGTTCTAGGTGTCGGGGACATAGCGGTGAATACAAGAGATGAAAACAAAGGGGACAGAAAGCGTGTGAGGGGGAGAGAATACCTCTATTAATAAAACTACACATGGTCAGGGGGAAAATGTAATGATCGGCTTGGAACTACTAAAAAGAAACAGGACCTTTGACAGGAGACCTGTTTTTCCGTATTTTGATGACCTGAATAGTCAAAGTATCAGCATCAAAAGCTGAGTTTTAAAAAATATTTTACCAGAGGTACGTAAATTCCTCAGATGGTCTTCAAAATAGAGGTACTTGGGGCGCCTGGGTGGCTCAGCTGGTTAAGCGACTGCCTTCGGCTCAGGTCATAGGTCATGATCCCGGAGACCCAGGATCGAGTCCCACATCGGGCTCCCTGCTCGGCAGGAAGCCTGCTTCTCCCTCTCTCACTCCCCCTGCTTGTGTTCCCTCTCTGGCTGTGTTTCTCTCTGTCAAATAAATAGAATCTTTAATAAAAAAAAAAATAGAGGTACAAAAACATATTCCAACGTTGTTTATTAAAAATTTGGCTTTGGGGACACCTGGGTGGCTCAGTCATTGAGCGTGTACCTTCGGCTCAGGTCAGGATTCCAGGGGATTCCAGGATGTGGGATCGAGCCCCACATCAGGCTCCCTGCTCAGCGGGAAGCCTGCTTCTCTCTCTCCAGCTCTCCCTTGCTCACGTTCCCTCTCTCACTGTAATAAATAAATAATCTTAAAAAAAATTTGGTTTTCCATCCTATAATGAAAATAAAAGTCTACTATGAAGAACTAAAATATATACTCTAAGAAAAAGCTACTCGTATATCCTACCAAAAGATTACACTAAAAAGCTTTCCAAAGCCAGATATCCAAAGAATGACTATTATTAATATTAAAGTCATGCTTTGTGTTAGAGGGATAGTGATTATTTTTTTCAACTTGTTTTAAGTGACATACAATATTGTATTTTAAACTCATAAAGAACATTAAAACCAAGGAAAGTAGAAATACCAAGGGGCTGATGTTACCAAATAATGCTGCACAATATATTTAAATGCCAGGATTAGCAGAAATTGAAAAGGGTAAAAACCTTGCAAAATATGATTATATGCATTTCCAACTGAGAGAAAATTAAGCCCTAATGTCAATCCTTGCACCCATTACAAGGATCAGTATTCACTACACTAGCTATGACCGCTGCATTCCTAAGGGAAGGAGAAGTAGGTCATAAACTTCAAAAAACATGTTTTATGGTTTTAAAGGTACAACTCTAAAATCGATATATCAAGGGGGGGAAAAATCCTGGATTTAGTTACATATGGCTTTTATTCTAAAAGTTAACCATGCTCCCTTTTACCACTTACACTTATTATTTATGCCAACTTTTTTATCTTTCTCACCCACCCTTATGATCAAGGACAAAACTGAAGGTTTTTAAAGCACAAATCAACATAAATTACAGTGAACTTAGTTCACAACCAAGAACGGTAAGCAAAACATTTACCACTAGCTGAGCACCCACTCTCACCGAGCAGCCACATGTTCCCACGCGGCAGATACGACCATCTTTTCTAACTGGAGAGAGACACGTCCTCACTCTGATCATGTACAACCCCACCAGTTCAGAATGCACATTATATTCCCTCCCTGATCAATTGCACTGTATCTGCTCCTTTTTAATATGTGGAAGAATTGTTGCTTTTCAAAAAATATATACTGATCCTCAGACTACCTACATTTTTTATTTAAAATGAGAAATGTTTCCCAATGGTCTTTCTGAAATTTGGGAGCCAGTGCCTGTCTTGGTTATATTAGAATGCAGGGAGACTGCTATCTGGAGTAAGGGATGTACAGAAAGCATAAAACTATAGACCTCGGCCTCACTTTTTTCTTTCTAGAAAACTGCACTCAACAGTCTTTTCTAAAAATACCTTGAGGATAATAAATTCCATCACAGGAATTTATCACCTACGTACTTCGCCTACGTGCACTTCACTTGTCTGTAATATTTAGGTCTTAGACGTTCTGAATTCAACTCTTTTTAAATTCACGATTATTGCAGCCTACTTTAAACTTGGCTGCCATTTCAGAACAAACTCTCTTAATAAAGAAATATCAGTGGAGAACTGTGGACTACAATTAACACCTAGTGGCCGACACAACATTTCCCTAAAAATAACTAAGGAGGGCCTACTTCCATGCAAATCAGAAATCTCTCAAATTAGAATAGTGTGTTTCGGAAAGAAAATTCATCTACCCTAGGATAATCTGAATGTAGCAAATAGTTAAGGTTTATATTTTTTAAACTAATATTCTGAGTACAATGATATGCACCTAATTACACAGGGCAAAGCTAAAGTTAAAATTTTAAGAATTACATGTAACTCTTGAAAATATGAACTTTATTTAAGCTTATTAGGAACTTCACATTAACTGAGGTGAGAAAAAGCAAGAATATACAACTTCACAACGTAAGAGTAATAATGGATCAAATTTGATAATCGCCAGAGAAGTACAGCAGAGGGAATGCAGTCAATGACGCTGCAATGGCGATGACGCTGCAGTGGCCGGGTGCTGGGACAGGAGGCAGCTACCCTTGTGGTGAGCACAGCATAAAGAACAGAGTTGCTGAGCCACTATGTTGCACACCGGAAACTAACGTAACAATGTGTGTCAACTCTACCTCAATGAAAAACAAAACACATTTCTCCTTTACATCTGGGTAACAACAGTAGCCAAAACTATCTCTTCCACTATGATTAGGGAGCTATTCTGGTAAGGAAGCAGGGGAGAAAGTAAAAAAAAGACCACCCTTCTAAGCTGTTCACAGATATGCATTCTACTTTCCATTTAGTAATCTAAGTCACTCTCTCTCAGAAGAAAAACCACCTGTGGTATAACCACTTTATAAAAGTGTTAGATATTCCTAACTTGTTAGATAAGCCATTTTCTACAGGCACTTAACGAGAATAGATGTTTCAGTGTTTTACGATCAACAGGACTGTGTTAGGGCAGACATACCTGCATTTTCTCGTGGGCAACGAGGGGCACGTCTATAAGGGAGAGAATAACTGGCATAAAAGTCCAACTTTGTGTGTACAGTGCTAGACTCCAATTAACTGTCATTCTTCCACCTGTGGTTCTTAACAGAATGTGGAAAATGGGTATGTTATCTTCTCAGACACGCACACTAGACAGCACACATTTCTAGAATGTTTAATAGAAACCCACCCAATTTCCTTCACTGTTTACCTGCACAGAAGCATCAAAGAGGTTCAAAATAATCACCTTTAGGTCCTAAAAGATCAAGGCAGCATTCCTTTGAGTTCAGGGTATTCTACTCGCCAAGCAAAGCTTTTCAATAAACTGTAAACTGTACAGCTCGCTTAAAGCTCTTAGGCTTTCTTTTCATTGATTTTTTAAAAATCTGAGTTAGTGTTTCCACCATTAAGCAAGTTTGTCAGAATGCATTATTCTGCTGACTTCTCCATCTAGATTGCAATTTTCTGTATAATCAAGATCTAGAAGTCAGCATACACAGATTTACAGGTAAATAATCACCGTACCAGTATTGAAGTAAATGACTACTCCATACACTACTGGGTCATGCGCACACCCTGATGTGTGCATCTCAACCATGTACTTCAAACACCAGGTTCTGTTCTTGCTGAGGCAGGTTTTTCAATTTCATATGCTTGAAATTCAATCCCTTGCCTTGTAAGCCCAGCAAACTGTCCAATGTATGACACTTCAGCTTCTCTTAGCTTCCTTTTTCCATTCACTACATGATCGCGATTCTCTCGACAACTCTCAGAGGTATCATTACACTCTTACTCTAACTATAACCTCCCACCCCCCCCCAAAAAAAATACAAAACAATAATTTTTGAAGCTTGTATTTGCTACATAAACCTTTCGTCAAGCAAAGTTGATACACAAAACTGAAACTATATGGTTGTTGAAATGTCCCAGGCTGGCATCTAGCAAGGAAATGATGTTCTAAAGAGGGGATGTGTCTTGCGGGGGGAGGGGGGGTGTCTTTATCTTCATTAGTGTTACACACTCTCATCCACAAACTGACTCCAAAACTTTGGGCAGGAGGTCTAATTGAGCTCTTTATCTACACTGCCAATGTCCCCATACACCCTCCAAAGAACACACTTCACCTTTAAAATGAAAAAGTAACACACTTGGCCAGACAGCTTAAAACTTAATCACTTAAAAGCATGTTTACAAGAGCAGAATGCCATGCCTACTATCACCACCACTTAACTACAAGCAATTAGTAGTAGTTTAGGGCAGGAAGTTAGAAATGCTCAGCAGAATTTAATTAAACAAATTGGATTTTGGTGGAGAACTACACCCTACTTCTATAAACAATGCCACAGAAACCTTAATGACAGTACAAGGCACTCATATTTAAATTCTGAAGTATCAAATGCCAACACACGGGCCCCACCCTTGTGTTGAGCAGAGTTTTAAATCGGATGCTTCTTCAAGAGGGAAGAGAAAGGATTTTGCCAACTGAATTAGTACCCTTC